>KZ071563.1:112126-125978 GCA_002091845.1 Anopheles cracens | reverse complement strand
GTAATGAACCTCTGGGAGGCCTTCGTAACACCGGTGAGGTGAACGTACTATACTTCGTACTATAAATCACTCCGGTCAATGCCAGCCACGATGAAAAGAAGACGGGATGTGACATCTCCTTTTCGCTGATTGTGAGCCGCAGAAACACCTTCCTCGGGAACTTCGTATGGCCAGTACCAGGTTTCCTTTCGATGGACTTTCCCTCCTTCAGAAGTGCCTGAATCTTATAAAAAATTGTCCAATAGTATCCGGCCAATACAAAGTGTGTCCCAATGGCACGAACTTTGTTAGGCTCGGATTGAGCAGGCGGTTCGAACAAATCATAGAATGGAGTTCCTTCACTGTTTTGACCATAGCTAATGTAAATGAAGTGATAGAGGCGCCAAATTTTGACAGTATATTGTCAACAAGTATACATTGACCACTGACTGGATTACCGACCCCTGGGTGGCAGGGTGATCTCAAGAAAAATCGAAGAATTTTGTCGCTTTTTTAATGCTTACGTTAGTAGAGTTGACAAGCTGATCTTTCCTCTCTTACTTACCTTGGAATATTGTGGAAGATCCATTTTTCCAAAACTAAAGTCACAATAAACTCAAGTATAGTAAAACACAGCGTTTGCTTAGTTGCGTACCTAATAGCGTTGCGTGCTTGTTCTCTTTTGCAGTACTGGTTCGCCTTTCCAAACTTGGTTTGATGAGTAACAAAGCGGAAAACAAAGTGGACTTGTCTTCGGATGGTGTTGGAGACACGTCCTTCACTATTGCTATCCAGTTTGCAACTGTTTATTACTTTGTCATTTGAAGTTCATCATCGAGCTCATGCGTTTTACAATTCATTTGGTAAACATCCTGAGTTGATTATCATTCGGCATGGTTTGTTCTAAATTTTTATTCTATTTTTCTATCTTCTATCTATCTATATTGGGTTTTAGAATCCATTTTTGTTTAACTCAACTTACTGCTGCTATCTGAGCGCTGTTAAATCGAATGCTTAAATTATTACTCTAACAGTAAAACAGTACAAGGGACCAAAGTGAACATGTTTGAAAATGTTTAAATCAAACAGATTTCATAGACTGAGCTACTGATGTGCTTTCGGTGAAGCCGACCCTGAGCAATATTATTTAAACAACGAGATTATCTTGTATCCAATCCAGATAAAATGAAATATTCAGAAACAAATGGTATGATGTATCAGCGTGACCGACCAATCGGTTCGGTTCTAAACCATAGAGGATGGCAGAGCCCGACTCGATGAATGGAGTTTGAAAATGCCACAATTCCACCGGAAAATTGATGCGCTCTGAGTTATACGTCCTAGCGTTGACGAGTTTGACACAAAAATAGCTTCCGTCTGCTGGTACCTCGTGGTTATATTCGAACGCACAGTTGCTCACCAAATCCTCTTCCACCGAAGCGAATACGGAATTTCCTTCATCGAAAATACGCATCTTCCTTAAGTTCGTCACCGTGTCAGCAGCTGATGGCAGACAGATCGGGGCGACGTAAGCGCCAAACTTAATCTGTTTGTGTAGCTTCAATAGGGCAATGTCACCGTATCCGAATGTGTCGTACTGGTCGTGGATGATGATTTGCGATATGAACTTGCGATATGGTTCGTGCTCATCATGAATTTCTTTGGACATGTTATGAAAATTGCGCAAAAACTTTATGGATATCCTGAAAATGTCGATAATGAGTTAAAGATTGGAGATATCTACGTTCCAGTAAGTTTACTGCATACTTACTCTAAGTCATTGTCACGTGCATCCACCACACAGGAGGCGGTGGTTAACAAATGCCAGTTGGAGATTATGAGAGCGTGGCACGATGTCTCTGTATATGGATGTAATTTTCCGATGTATTCAATTAACGCCGTCGAAGGAAAGGCATGACCTTCTCCTCTTCCGCCGCTGAGCTTGCGCCGGTAGGGGGTGCCACAGTTAATCGTTTCTAGCGAAGCCTTCTGCTTACTCTCGAGTCTACCCATCCTTTCCTTTGCAGCCTGTATGTTCTCGTTGTACGTTCCCCAGATCCACCCAATGTACTTGGACACATCCATGTAGACAGTGTACTGTGTTGGATCACATATCGCTTCGCCATTTAAGCTCGGTGCGAAGGACACAATGCCCCGTATGTGCCACACGCTGTTCAGCTGAAAAAACAATCCTCCTCCACTATCACCATTGCACGGACCAACGCGATTTCGAGCGCCAGCACAGAGCATCCGCGACGAGATGTAAGGCCCAAAAGCGGGCCGATTGCTTTCCAAACACGCAACTAAATCTACGACCGGAACTTGCGCCTCTAACAGAGAATCCGACATCCGGCTTTCATTGTACAAGCCAAATCCAAGAACACTGCCATATTTTTTCGTCACAAGTTCGTGATCGAAACCGATCGGCCAAAGGCATACTGGCTGAATGTAGTCACTCATCTGGATCTCGGTGCCAAGTCGAACCAACGCGATGTCATCTTGCACGTCATCTTGTCGGTAGCCCGGGTGCAGTATTAATTGATCAGGTATGTACGATCTCGATCGACTATCGACAATGCGCAGGTGAGTTCTTCCGACATGCACCAACACACGAGCAGGACTGATCAGTGCCCGATCCTCAAACAAACAATGGGCCGCTGCAACAAGTAACTAAATGATACGTTCCATTCGCCTCACGAGAACTTGAACTGAATGATTGTAGCACATACCAGTGAGAACGGTGCGTTTGTCGATTATGGATCCTCCGCATACTAACTCAAAGATTGCTAACTGAATGATTGTAGCACATACCAGTGAGAACGGTGCGTTTGTCGATTATGGATCCTCCGCATACTAACTCAAAGATTGCTTCTCTTTTATGACTGATGGACGCATGCCACGGCCACTTGCCATTTTGTACCTGTCTTCCACCGAACAGGAGTTTATTTATTTTCACTTGACGCATACCACATGTTTGTACAAACAGTGGGCTCATAAGCTCGATCAAAATAACGCACAGTACTATTATAACAAGACCAGCAGTCGCGCGTGTCTTCATCGTGGAGAACCTTGGAACGAACTGACTTGGATGATTTAATAGCAATAGCCCCGTAAACGGAAGCATATTTTGGGAATTATTTTTATTTTCGTTCTCATCGCTTTGTTTGCATGATAAGAAGCTCATGGGTAAGTTACACCGGTTCGTGAAATGTTTTTGTTTACTTATCAGCGTCTCTCGGGATTCACATGTTTGGAGGATTGCATACGGCTATTCTAATAATCATTCGGCGATTGTTAGCAGAGAACTGGACTTGTCTCATTTGATAGTAGTATGAAATGTTGATAACTCAGCGGTTTTTGCCAATTTGACAATTTGCCAATTCAGAAACGGAATGTATTGGTGAATTGTACATTTTCTGGCTGGAGTCTTATTATTTATTATTTAGGCAAAATATCAAATAAATATAATTCCGCTCGCTTATTGCAAAAGGAATTGCCTTTGCCACACGAAAAACATGTTAAGCAACGTCACGTATTGGTTTTACCTAAACCAGTTTGATTGCGGCAGTGATTTGAAACTAGTTTCTCAACAGCAAGAATTTGGGTCGGTGTGACGTCACAGAAGCATTTTGAGCACATGTTGGCTTGCTCTTCTCGTGTTGGTGGAAACAGCATCGCTTTCGATTAGAACCGGTAACTACATATACACTTGGAACAATTTGATTGTGTTTGTGGTGTTGTGCATTTAATGCACTATGAGCATTGAGTGATAGAAGTAATCTGTATATCTGTGTAGAGTCTAGCTATGTATTTACTACAATGAAACCTATTAGTTAGCACGAAATGAAAACATTATGAGCAAAAGCTAACAATGCTCTTCAAATTTATGATAAAATTAAGCCTAAACCATACAGAAACATTGTGAAAATTGATTTTGTATGGAAGGTGATCAAGAAGTACTATTTGTTTTATTTAATCTATTTAAAATGAAAATATTGTACTATAAAATTTACATTCTCAGATTCTTCCGTATCCATGGTAGATGGAAATAGACGCTTAAAACGGTATGGTACTGTGTATTTACTGAAACATCCATCCTGCCTGTTACCAAGCCCTGCAGAAAGGCTGGACCATTGTCGGTGGAGCTTCCTTCGTAACGCAAAACTTCCACAGGCCTGTTAATGCGCTCATCGTGCCATGCGTCACCAGCCTTCACACAGAAGAACTGTCCATCTGATGGTAGGGCTATCCCCGATTTCTGAAGTTCATCTACGCACTTTTGCAACTCCTCATCCTCCAATGGAATCAATTTGGTACTATTTTCAACAAATCGACGCAATTTCAAAAGATTCAGATCCGCCGTGTAGTTCCTTGGCAGGCAAACGGGTGTGATGTAGTTATCAAAATTGATTTCCCTTCGCAGTTTCAGGAGGGCTATGTCATTGGCGTACTTCGGTTGATCGTACCGCTCGTGCATGATGATCTCTTCTACAACGAGGCTACTGGGCGTAAGTTTCTCTTTGTAATCCGGCGACACATGATGCAGAATCCGATAGAAATTTACTTTTAATCTGCAAATGACTCAATATAGAATCGTTAATATTAAGAATAGTTTTTCGCAGTAACATATGTTCCACTTACTCTTGACGGTTGTTGTACTCATCCTCCACGCACGATGCAGTGGTGAGCAAGTGCAGCTTTGTGATGATGAACGCATGACAGGCACGTTTTGTTGACGGTATGTTATCAACGTTCGCAATAGTAGCAACCCAGGGATATATAACTCCTGTAAGCGTACTCCTGTGGAAATTATGTTGGAACGGCAGGCCACAGTCGTAGGTTTCGAGTGTGATGGTCTCTACTGACATTAGTTGTGTGGAATCGTCTTCCTTGTCATGCGGTTCGTTGATCCATTCGATGTATTTTGATACATCGGTGTATATGATGTACTCATTCGGATCACAGTGATTATTATTTAACAACGTTGGTGTGAATGAAACTATTCCTCGAATATACCACACGTTATCCATTTCAAGAAACAGACCACCGCCGCTATCACCATTGCACGGACCGGTACCATTCCGTGCACCAGCGCATAGCACCTTTCTAGAGAGTGTTTGTCCGAACGTTCCACGATTGCTCTCCAAACACGTCCCCAGATCAACGACGGGAACATCAGCCTCCAGCAAATATTTCGACAATTCATTGTCGTTGCGCAATCCGAAACCAACCACACTGCCAATCTTTCCATCGACATTTTGAAGAGTCGGTTCAGTTGGCCACAAGCACACCGGCTGAACAAAGTTACCCATTTCGATCATGCTATTGAGCTTGATCAAGGCAATATCATCATGTACTTCATCTGGTTGATAGTTTGGATGTAGGACGAAATATTCTGGACGGTACGTTCTGGTATGAGCATCGCTTGCGAATTCCTGCGTTTTTCCCACGTGCACGAAGACGATGTAGGGGGCAATCACGGATTTGGAAGGCCCCTGTGTGTAGAGGCAGTGGGCCGCTGGAAGAAGTTAAAAAACCCGAAACGATCATCCAAGTGTTAACACATGTCCAGAGCGAAACCATGAAAGCAAATACATACCTGTGAGAATCGTAAGCTTGTCAATAATAGAGCCACCGCACACCACCATGCTTCGGTGAGCAATGGCAGCATGCCACGGCCACCTGCCAGCTGGGACCTGTTTTCCGTTTAGAATGAGGTTGGTATGATGCACCTTGCGCACTCCGCATCGTTGAGATGATACCTGCACACTACGACTGACTAAAAGCACACCAAATGTAAAGATACACCAGAAACGGTCCGCTAACCGTATCTTCATTTCGGAAGATCTGTAGAGAGACTGTTAATTTTCTGACATATACAACCGTGAACCGAGAAAACCGGTTGAAACGCTAATTTCTTCCGTTTCTGTTAAAAATCGAAGTAGAAGCAATGATCGTACGGGTAAAATAGCACGCTGCTTAGTTGGCATCTTGTAGTTATAACAGTTTGACGTTAACCTTGAATGAGTGTACAAAGTTGATTGAAATTTTATACAATTGCATTAGTTCGTTAGTTTGTAATAAGATCATCATAAGATATCGTCATTCCGAAGTCATTATAGATATTCTACGCTTTTATGTTTGGTTCTATTTTTATATATTGTGCAAAAAGCGAATGGACAACTAGCTTGACTGTACCGTCATGTGTGGAATCGATCTCGTTTTAATTCATTCCATTTTTAACTCATTTAGTCAAGACAAAGACATCAGCCAACGATCTCATGACATCTGCCAACAAAATTCTAACTTTGCTTATTATCACTGAGAAACACCTACAACTTCATGGCCTGCTATGGCCTACTCCGAGATTCCATGGTCGGGTATTGGGACAGCGTCATCAAGAAGGTCCGGCAGACTTTTTGGGTCAACTGTGCGAGAGATGAAACGTGATGCAGAAGATGAAAACAAGTTTTACTACCCAAGTTATAGTTCGTAGAAAAAAAAAATCAAGAAACTTCGGTTCAGTTGAACTTCAGTTGAAATGATAAAAACCCTTACTTTGGGGAAAAAAACTTGTAGACATACTCTCAGATTTCTATGAAGATCATCTTAACATTATCAACGTCATCCATATTCGTCATCAGATTCGTGGATATTCGTTATATTTTCGTTCATTCTTCGTATATTCAGTATGTTTTCCTGTAGGATAGATAGAAAATGATTGCGAATAAACTTCGAATTTCATTATCAAAGTGTGCTGTATACAACTATATTCTTTTTTATAACCCACCTAGCTTATAGTATTGTGCATTGAATTTCAATGTTTTATATTCTCCAGTTTTCAGAGCTTGGATGATATCCATTTCGAATAGAAGTAAACATTGAGCACGGCTTCGTAATGTGGGTTTTCCGTAACTGGAAATCTTCCCGACTGCAAGCCATAGAGGTAGGCTGGTCCGTTGTCTGAGGTAGATCCTTCGTAACGCAGAACTTCAGCAGGTCTGTTCATATCCTCATCGTACCATGCGTTATCAACTTTCACACAAAAGTACTGCCCATCCGTCGGTAGAGTTATTCCCGATTTGCTATGTGCGTCTATGCACGTTTGAAACTCCTCGTCGTCCAACGTAAAGTATTTGGAGCTATTGCCCACGAATTGACGCATTTTTATGATATTGACATTTATGTAAAGATACACCAGAAACGGTCCGCTAACCGTATCTTCATTTCGGAAGATCTGTAGAGAGACTGTTAATTTTCTGACATCGGCCACACTACCGATGCGATCCCATGTGTATTTCATCCGAAAACCTGTTTTCTATCGGTTGGTGAAGAATATCGTATCGGGACAAGAAAAAAATCAACCCTATACAACCGTGAACCGAGAAAACCGGTTGAAACGCTAATTTCTTCCGTTTCTGTTAAAAATCGAAGTAGAAGCAATGATCGTCGATCCTCCGACGGAACGCAAACGGGTTTGATATAGTTAATAAAATTGATTTCCCTGTGCAGTTTCAGGATGGCGATGTCATTGGCGTACTTCGGTTGATCGTACCGGTCGTGCAAGATTATATCTTTTACAACAAGGCTACTGGGCGTAAGTTTCTCTCTATATTCTCGCGACACATGATGCAGGATCCGATGGAACCTCACTTTTAGCCTGGATACAAATGAATATAATATCGTTAAGATCATGAACTGTTTGTTGCTGCAACAGATGTTCCACTTACTCTTGATAGTTGTTGTGCTCATCCTCCACGCACGATGCAGTGGTGAGCAAGTGCAGCTTTGTGATGATAAACGCGTGACAGGCACGATTCGTTGGCCGTACGCTGTCGATATGCTCAATAATAGCTACCCACGGATATATCACTCCTGTAAGCGTACTCCTGTGGAAATTATGTTGGAACGGCAGGCCACAGTCGTATTGTTCGGAATAGTCTTCGTTGTCATGCGGTTCGTTGATCCATTCGATGTATTTTGATACATCAGTATAGATGACGTACCCATTCGGATGACAACGTTTGCTGTTTATTATGTTTCTTGCGAATGAGACAAGGCCTCGAATATACCACACGTTGTCTATTTCAAGGAACAGACCACCGCCACTATCACCATTGCACGGACCGGTACCATTCCGTGCACCGGCACAGAGCATCGTGGAAGTAAGTAAATGTCCTAATGTGTCACGCTCGTTATCCAGACAGTTCAGCGGGTTAACGACGGGAACTTCCGCTTCCAGCAAATGGTCCGATGGGTCTGAATCTTTGTAAAAACCGAACCCAACCACATTCCCATTTCGATTGACTACATTCTCGTGCTCACTTCCGGTAGGCCACAGGCAGACGGGTTGTATGTAGTAACTCATTTCGATCTCAGTTTTCAGCTTGATCAATGCGATGTCATGACGCAAGGTGGCTGCTTGAAACTCCGGATGAATGATGAAACGATCAGGTTCATGTGTTCTGCTATTACCATAACTATTAAACCGATGGGTTTTTCCGACATGCACCAACACAAGGTGGGAAGCGATGGTTGCATGATCCTTGTACAGGCAGTGAGCAGCTGAAAAGATTGCCACATTTTTCATTAGAGCCTGGCTGAACTGATTTATTTAACACAGATCGGAACTGAGTATGTCGAAATCTTCTTAAAAGTGTGTACCAGTAACAATTGTCAGCTTGCCGATTATGGATCCTCCACACACGATCTCCGATTTTGTACCGTCCTTGTGAGCAATGGCAGCATGCCATGGCCACTTGCCTTCTGGAACTTTTCGACCGTTTAGTATGAGCGGTGTTTGATTTATCTTCCGCTCACCACAGCTTTGGGACGCACAAGTGTGCGAAGCGAACCCGATCACAATTGCACACAACGTGAACAGCCCGCGGAATAGTAATACGCGCCGTGTCTTCATTGTGGCGAATCCCGGCTGAAACTGATTTCGTTGCGTTACCGACCCGAGCGTGCTGTTTTAATCGCTTTCCTGCCAACGCTCGTTCATTCTTGCGCTTCGTTCGACACATCGCTATCAGCGTGCCGCTGTGATAAGGAGATCAAGCAGACACTTGAGTAAAACTGCCATGGGATTTTAAAAAAGTTGTTATTTTCATTTCACTTATCACTGATGTACGGTGTTCATTGGGGATTTCAAGGAATCGTATAGCGATAGTTATGATACTCGCAACGTTTACGCGACGCGTTTAAGATTTTGCTACATTACGAAGGTCATGTGAAATTTTGGAGTGCTGATAGGTTCCGATTTCTTTGTACGGGCATATTGGAGCAGTTTTTCACAACACAAAACAAAGATCTCGTCAATTTAATCAAACAATCTAAAACTTCGGTTCTCTGTCTTTGGTTTTCGGCAATCTTAAGTTCGCGTATGTCATTCTATCGGCTTTACTTTACAGCACGAGTGTTGTTAAAACACATAGTGCGTGGAGATTTAGACCAATTGCGCACACACTATTCTAGTTTATCAGTTCGTCACAGACTAACCCTACCTATTCTAATTCCATTTCCCAGTTTCCTTGGGTAAAAAAATATTTTTACAAAAGTTGTTAAAACTTCTACAACCGAGAATTATAGTTTTTGGCTCCAAAATTCCATGTGTCAGCCATTTCCAAAGGTCCTACGCGCAAAGTCTTACATACCACAGGTTCAAATCTTAACTGGACCGTCTCTCTGTACGTAGATTAATAGATATTGGTGAAAGATGCTATCATTATTTCGTTAGATCTTATGTTAGAGATCTATTATCTTTTTTTTATTTAGCTAACAATGTCATTAATGTAACTGTAAAAATATTCTTAACCATCAAACATTTTACCTGGTTATGTTTCTTTACACTGTTTACAACATGTTGTCTTCAATTTTAACAGTGAAATAGAAGCAAATAAGGTGTGTTCTTCATTGATTCATTCTAATACCAGATTTGCTGCCAAATAGACTTAACATGAAGGGTTTGAAAATAAAAATGTAGTATTTATAATATAAAAAAAAACTTACTGACCCAGAACTTCTCCTATTATACTCCATGCATGTACCAGAAATGAAATCACCACAAGAGCTGCTCATTTCGCAAACGTTCCTTCCTGGAAGCCGACATTCTCTCCTTCGCCCGACACGAAAGACGCATTTAATGTGAGGTCCGCACCGAAATTGTACCGATCACGAAGCATGCTATTAAAAATCCTTTATTTATAAGCCCCCCGGCTAAAATTCATAGCTCCGGAATGGGCTGGTGCACCGGTTTGATTACTATAATTGCATGTGCGTTTTTCTCCCGCTTTTGATTCATCCGATGCTGCCGGTTTCGGTGTGCCTCCTTCGGCGGGAAGCTGATACTGACCGCGTGAGTCATTCGAGCTGGTGACCGGATTCGCATGGGAAAAATCGCAACCACAATGTTTTCGTCGTCCCCGGCATGCCGAAGGCTTCGGGTTTGAGGGACAGGTGTGAACATTCCAGCGGCGAGAGGTGGCTATAAAAACGCCGAACAAGGGAAATAATAGCACACCGAAACAATGACGATCAGGTAGGATGAATCGTTGGGGCCGTTGTCACATGGAATGGCGAACGAGTCGCAGAACAACAGCCCAAAATGGAGGCATTGCGAAAGCGGCAACATTATGCTTCATCGCTGACTGAACGCCTGTACATTCGGAGCAATGTTAAGCTCTTCCTGGACGGTGTGGTGACGATCGTGCGCATTTTTCGACGCTGAATGCACTTGGAGGAAGATGCAAAGAAAGAATGCTACAATGCCGGTGGATTTTATGACTATCAAAGATACTGCTGACTCATCCCTGCACTTGGAGGAAGATGCAAAGAAAGAATGCTACAATGCCGGTGGATTTTATGACTATCAAAGATACTGCTGACTCATCCCGGGGAGGGTCAATTTAAACATTGCTCTTCGGTGTAACTTTATCCGTTGTCAACTGCTGGCTACAATTACTAGTAGGAGTCGGATTTACCTGATAAACTTATCACATAATTCGTTGTAAAAGTACACAGACAGGTTTTATAAATGAACGCAGAAGTTTTTTTCTGCAAAAATAAACATCTCTCAATGAACAATTTATGTACAAACAAAAAAAAAACAAGAAAAACTGCACCAACAAACCCACCGGCAGGACGCACGGTGTTACGCACGGTGCCGGTGAGAGCAATATTATGTAATTCGTGTCCCAGCGCAATCCGGGGCAGCCATTGCGCCAACGGGGCTGAAGTGATTAAGCAGAGTGCATACGCATGTCGCCTTGCTATCTTCCGTCGGGTCCGATATGAAGGCTAAAGTGGAGAACGAATTGGAGAAGAACAGGAACAAGAAAAAAAAAACAAAACGCAAACCTCCAACCTAGGGCTATCGAAACCCGTTCCTGGGGAGTGCACATCCTGCCGAAGCTGAAGGTTCCTGCCTGAAGGGTTTTTTGGGGACAGTTGAAGCGGTTGAAGACGGTGCGGGTTGCGTGTGTGTACGTACGGAGATTGAGTGACATTGAGCTATGCGGTCAATAACCAACCGGGAGGACAAATTATACTGGCTGTCATTAATTTCGTACCGTCATAATTAAGCATTATTATGGTTTGGTGTGCCGTCGGGCAATTGTCGGGAGATCATTTTAAAGGGTCGCATGCGAAGATGCTCTAAATTGGACTTAAGAAAAGCTCTTAATATCTGCACAAAGAGTTGTTAAAAAAAGTTTTTAAGCGTCTGTTCTTTGCAATTGTTTGCAAGAAGCATGTTTAACTTCAGATACGCCAACAAAATCACTTAACCTTTCTTTTTAATATCCTGTCAATGCTCACTTGTCTCTTAATATAGGATGGCGAGCAATGACATTGTTATATTTTACATATGGATAGCTAATATTGCAACTCATTGCATCACTCATGGACAGAGTTCTTACCTTGTCAATAACCATTGTTCCATAATTCCGTTTAACAGTTGTAATGAGTAGTTATTTGGTTCATCCAGCTCTTTTCAAGATCTATACAACCAATTTAACCACCTTGGGTATTCATCTTAGCTGTTGTCTGGTCTAATAATTCTGTTATTTATTAAACATATATGATTTGATATAAACATTCCAAATATAAATATAAATATAAAATATAAAATTCTATAAAGTATATAAAATTCTAAGATGGAGTAGTCTATTTTGATTAAACCAGGGATAACCAGCGATGAATCTGTTTTGGTAATAAATAATAAGAATTCAAAAACATGCCGAAATGTATTTTCTGGTAGTGTTATTTCTACTCGCTCTAGAACTATCTTAAGCCACGTGATACCAAGATATGGTCTCGAATTAAGCGATTCAGGAGATCTTCCGCGCCAGCACGTTCCACTAATTATGTAGGATTACAACCACACAAACAGTATGTTGAATAAAAGAAAAAAGCCAAAAAATTTCCTTTATTCTCACATCGGACCATGAAGTTATGTTGAGCTATTTCATTTTGTTTGTTTTTTTGCAGCCATTATTCGTGCAACTGCTGCTTCAGTACGTTAACAGAGCTTGCGTCTCTAGTTTGAAAAAAAAACTCTGGACGGTAGGAAGTACATAAACCTACCGGAGAGGTTTTTTCCTTTTCCCATCTACGGTTGGCATAAAAGCGTCTCTACTTGGCTGAATAGGACCCCAGTGTAGGAGGAAAAAATACATCAGGTAAATATATCACCCTTTAGCCTCCCAATTCCTGTTGGCCGACGACATCTTGTACTCGTAATAAATCTATAAAAAAAAGCGTCAACTATCTCAACAGCCTTCGCTTCGGGCAGCTTCCGGGCGGCTCAAACGAGATTCCTCGACGAAATACAACATAAAACCATTGCCGGAGAGCTTGGCAAAAAACGCGAGCAAAATTAGGCGAAGCTTAACATTCCAGCAGCCTTCCATCACGTACACCAACTCATTAACATGCACCAGGAACGGAGGCGGACGAAAAATGCCAACCCCAACACCAACGCGGTTATGCCGTGCTGGGTTTTCCCCGGCGACGACGACATGGCATAATAAGAGACAAAGGCAGGGCAGCAAAAAAAAAAACACAAAAATGGTCAAATATTTCTACCCGCAAGTGCGTCAGTACGTACGGTGGAAGTTTTTGAGGCGGCAGTGCAAATAGTGTCGTAAAGTGTCAGCGCGGCGACGGAATGGTTGTTGATGGCAGTATTGCGGCTCATTAATTAATTCTTCAAAATAATTCTGTTATTTATTAAACATATATGATTAGATATAAACATTCCAAATATAAATATAAATATAAAATATAAAATTCTATTAAGTATATAAAATTCTAAGATGGAGTAGTCTATTTTGATTAAACCAGGGATAACCAGCGATGATTCTGATTTGGTAATAAATAATAAGAATTCAAAAACATGCCGAAATGTATTTTCTAGTAGTGTTATTTCTACTCGCTCTAGAACTATCTTAAGCCACGTGATACCAAGATATGGTCTCGAATTAAGCGATTCAGGAGATCTTCCAAGCCAGCACGTTCCACTAATTATGTAGGATTACAACCACACAAACAGTATGTTGAATAAAAGAAAAAAGCCAAAAAATTTCCTTTATTCTCACATCGGACCATGAAGTTATGTTGAGCTATTTCATTTTGTTTGTTTTTTTTGCAGCCATGATTCGTGCAACTGCTGCTTCAGTACGTTAACAGAGCCTGCGTCTCTAGTTTGAAAAAAAACTCTGGACGGTAGGAAGTACATAAACCTACCGGAGAGGTTTTTTCCTTTTCCCATCTACGGTCGGCATAAAAGCGTCTCTACTTGGCTGAATAGGACCCCAGTGTAGGAGGAAAAAATACATCAGGTAAATATATCACCCTTTAGCCTCCCAATTCC
>KZ071563.1:88319-99093 GCA_002091845.1 Anopheles cracens | reverse complement strand
CTTGGCTGAGCTGAAGGAAGCTGGTGGCTGTCGTCTGCTGACCACCGACCACGCCATTACCTGCCGGCGGACCTCCCCTCCTGGGTGGTGGAGGGGGAGCCTCTAGCTATAGTTCCGTGACCGGTATGTGCCGGATGCCGTGCGCGTGGTGATGGTGGTTGTTGATCTGGTAGTTGTTCAGCGTGGTCGGGTGGATGGCGAGTCCACCGCCCGGCGGCCCCGGATGGGGATGGCGCGCGGAGTTTGATCTGGTAGTTGTTCAGCGTGGTCGGGTGGATGGCGAGTCCACCGCCCGGCGGCCCCGGATGGGGATGGCGCGCGGAGTAGTCCTCCTCCGAGAACGTCTTCTGGTACTCGCGCTCCTTGCGCCCGATGCCGTTGCTACCCCAGCTGCCCTTCACCACCTCCTGGATGCGCCGCCGGCACTTGTAGATGACGAGCGCGAGGGTCGTCAGCACGGCGGCGGCACTGACAAGCACCACGCAGATGATGGCCTGCTGCTGCCGGTCCGGATGGGTGCAGCCGAGCAGCTCCGGCGAGAGTGTCTGCAGCACCTGCTCCCGGAGACGATCCGGAGCCGCGCAGACTATCGGGAGCTGTTGCGTGGCCGTTGCCGTCACGTTGCTCCTGCTTACGAGCAGGTTGCGCAACCAAAGGATCTGACAGTCGCAGAGGATGGGGTTCTCCGACAGATCCAACTCCACCAGCTCGTTCCACGACAGCATCCCGTCGGTGAGCGTGGTGAGCGCGTTGTCCTTCAGCACGATGCGCCGGAGATGCGGAAGTCCGCTGAGCGCCCCTTCCTGGATGTCGGACAGCGCCTTGTTGGAGGCGATCACGATCTCCTCCAGGTTGGTGTTGGGCGCGAACGCTCCTCCCTCGATGCGGGTCAGCTTCAGCGAGCCCGAGATGTCCAGCGTGCGCAGGTTGCTCAACCCAGCGAACGCACCCGCCGGTATGCTCTCGAAGTCGTTCTGACCGAGTGCGAGCTCCTCCAGCCGGTCGAGGACGGCCAACTCCGCCGTCGGTATACGACTCAGCCGGTTATCGGACAGATCCAGCGCCCGGAGTCGCTCCAGCCCGCGGAAACTATCGCGCGACACGTTCAACAGGGCCGCCCCCTCCAGATCGAGCCGGCTGAGCCCGGTCAGCATGGCGAACGCCTCCTTCGGGATGGCGGTGAACGAGTTCAGCCCGAGGTACAGCTCCGCCAGCGACCGGAGCGGCTGCAGCGCCGGCGACGGTACCGCGCTGATCGTGTTGTCGTCCAGGTAGAGGACGCGCAGGCTCGCCAACCCGGCGAACGCCTTCGGGTCGAGCTTGGCGATGCGGTTCTGGCCGAGGTTCAGCTCCTCGAGCTTCGGCACGCCGGCGAACACACCGTCCGGCAGCTCGTCCAGGAAGTTGCCGCGCAGGTTGAGCACGGTTAGCGCCACCAGCCCGACGAACGTCTTGTTCCCGATCGAGCCGACCTTGTTGTGGTTTAGGTGCAGCTCGGTCAGCTTGCGCTGGTAGGCGAACGTGCGCGGCGGCATGTTGAACAGGTGGTTGTAGCTCAGGTCCAGGAAGGTGAGCTCGGCGTAGAACTGCATCGACGAGTCGATCGTTTTGATCTTGTTGTTCTTGATGACCAACCGCTGCAGGGAGGGATTCAGCACGATCGGCAGCACGTCCAGCTGGCCCTCGCCGCAGGTGACGACCAGCGTGTCGTCGTCGCACTGACACCCGAGCGGGCAGTTGGCAAGGCCGGCCGCATCCGCCGGGGACACGACGACTGACGACCAGCGTGTCGTCGTCGCACTGACACCCGAGCGGGCAGTTGGCAAGGCCGGCCGCATCCGCCGGGGACACGACGACGGCCGCCGCCATCACCACGCCGACGGCAATGCCCACCGCCAGCGTCAGAAAGACGCCACGGCGCGGCCGTACTCGCGATGTTGCTCTGCCGGTTGCCATGTTGATTTTGGTGTTTTTGGTGAGGGATACTCTCGTTCGTCTTCCTCGTCTTCGCCTCTACAGGATTGATTGCTAACGCCCGGAAGGTGGCGCCCGAATGTCGTCGTCAAACTTATCGTCAAACACCTGCGCTGATTCCACTGGAAAGGCAGCGATGTCTTCCCACCGCCGCACGCTAACTCCAGCACTGGATGGATGGCGCGCGGTGAAGCAGCAACATCCGGCACCTACAGGATCGCTCCTCCAATCCTCCAGCTCGCGCTGCAAAAGGGGACGAAACGAAATGAAACTGTTAGCCGCGCAAGAAAACTCGATTATCGGAGCCGCGTCGGCATCGAGGTGCCATAAGCTATTTATTGGATTACGGGGAATTAGAGACCCCAGTTGGTTGTGGTGATATGGGGGAGGTTTGACGACGTCCGACGTCCGTATTCGAGTTACCCGCTTCCGGTCAGCAAAACAGGGCAAAAGGCGGAACCGAAGACTTTTACGATTGCCTCGAGGGGGGTTTAGCGCGAAGCTCTACCAACGGCAACGGTGATGTGGGGACGCAACTATTTGTTTTTCTCATTGCCCGTGCCCGGTCGTTACCCAGGGAGATGGAACGAACATTCGATCGCGCTAGTCGCGGCGGCCGGCGGTGCGATGCCTCCGATGGCCGAGACGGGCGAATCAAGAGGCATTATGGCCCGCAGCGTTAATACTCGAGCACACTAATCCGCTCGTAATGCGGTTAAATTAATATTACACAAGGTGCGCATAGCCAACTGGCGCTTTGGCGAGGGTGGACGCGAAGCGGACGGAGATTTTATGGTGTGGTTAGAAGCGTTTTTTGAATGAGATTTGATTCCGAGCTGGTTGGTGGGATTAGCTACGGAAGGGTGTTTTTCACAGGTTTCCACCCTTGAAGGTGTCACATTTGGAAGACGATTTGATTGTTTTGTTTTTATTATCAGAAAGTATATGAATGTTTATTGTTTCATGATTAGAAACGTTCTACGAACAAAAGATCCAATGGTTTGAACACTTCAATTTTGTTAGATGCAGCGCGATTTTTGTTTCTCACTAAACATGTTTTTCGATCAAATTAAGATATTTCTAGCAATGATCCAGCAAGAACTTCTCTCCAGATAGCAAAGACGATTAAAATTGAAAAAAAATACTTAGAACTACGATACGAGAGTTTTTTATTGACTCTGACAGTTGGTAAAAAGATATATTTAAAAAAATAAACTTTATTTTTTTTTTTTAAAATAAATTAAGTTAGTTGACATTTATTAATAAATGTTCTTGTTATATATATAAAAAATATGAAAATTTAAATTGATTTTAATATAAAATTTGTTCGAAAATAGAAACTCTTGACCATACAATGTTATTAGTTTCAATAAATGAATAATAGACCACGTAAATATGTCATAACATAAAGTTACTGTAACCTTACTGGCAAGAAAAAGAAGACGAAAAAAGTTAATTTATTTTGAATTTCAGGACGGTAGAAAGATTCTTCATAAACCAGAGGAATGATTTTTCCTTTCAGTAGATATTATTTCAAAGGAACTTAACACTAACGAACAAATCTGGTGTCAATTGACACTTTTGCAACTTAGAGCTTCGGTAACTAAAAAACGGTTAGAGATATATACAAACGGTTTTCACCCAAAGTCTTATATTTTTGCTCCCTAGCCCCTCGCCTCTTCGTGTTTGCTCCCCAGCTCCTCTCAAGTAAAAATCCGCCAACGTCAAATTTCAAAATAAAAACCTGCAAAACTATACGTAAACATTTTTGCAGCCCGAATCCCATGAAATGGCATACAGGGGCAGTGGTCCAGGACCTACAATAAAAATTTCAGAATTTGCCGATCAAAATTGTACGATTGGCTTCACTTTATACCTCAAAATAAGAAGAAGTTTTTTGCTTAGAACTCGTGACATTCGGTATTCAAATTACGTTTTTATTGTGCATTATGCTGTTTTAAGTCATAATTGATTCAATTTTGTAATATTTATATAGAAAAAAACACTTTTTATTCGGTCTGCACGATTTTCCATAGCTTCCGCAATTGACATGTGACTTTCTCTATGAAAAGACAGCGGGACGGAATGTTCAAAATGATGCCATTTCCACAATTTTGATCGGATTTTTTATATCTTTTTTTCGTAGGTTCTGGACCACTGCCCTTATACGCCATTTCATGGAATTCGGGTTCCGATTTTTTTTACGTATAGTTTTTTAAGTTTTTTTTAAAATTTTGATGTCGGTGGATTTTTACTTGAGGGGGGCTGGGGAGCGTACGGGAGGGATTAGGGTCACAATTATCGACGAATTATAAAACTAGAAAAGTTTACGCACTACTGGTGAAAATTTCAGCCAAATCGTTCAATAATTGTCAAAAATGGCCTTCTAGGTGTCAATGGACACCTCGATTTGCACCAAAGGAGTATTCGGTCCATTTGACCGAAAGTGTTAAAAATCAATCAAGCTGGAAAAAATCGTTGATAAATATTGTACTTAGTAATGCTTAAAAATTTGGATTTATCAAAAATTCATTATTTTTAGTTTACATCGGTAATTTAATGGAAATAAAGAAATGAAAATATTGATAACATAATTTTAATCGATTTTTTATTACATGTTTTCGTGTTTTCTGATAACATTGTGCAAAATATTATAAAACACAACACAGTTCGAATATACTTGATCGATCTGAAACATTCATACATCAATATTAGTACTGAAAATTTAATGTGCCATTGAACCCTCCGGATGTAGATTATATTGATTGAATTGTTCACAAAAGCTTCACTATTCATTAAAGTTAATTTAATATACGTTTGGAAGTGTATGCACTCGAGTTTGAACATCCGATGCAGCGATGGGCAGCAGCAGCTGAACAAGCACAATTACAAAAACCACAATCGCACTATGCCTGTATGCGGGAAGGAGGCATCGTCAGGATACGCGGAAACCAGACAGGAACGAGCTGTTGCCGCAACAATTAGATCCGAATTCATCAACGTCCTTACCACGAACGGGTGCGAACAAGACGTTGGATGGATATTACCCGACCGCCGACCGATTGGCTTTCTGGCGCTGCTTTCGTTTGCATACGGCGTTCACAAACACACACACAAACACACACACACGAGGCCATGCTAGATCGTGTGAGCATATGGATGTGGATTGTTTGAATTACAGTTTGGACCCTTTTCCTGAACATGCACGCACACACACACTACCACGCCTCCTATTAGCCACACCAGTCCACATACACACACACCCGGTGGAACGATACGGACCGATTGAATGGAGTGGCCTCTGTAATGGGATAACTTCCTTCCAATTAAATAATTTATTCATTTACAGCCACCCAACGACGAGGTTCGTATTCACGCTGTTTCGATCTAGATCGCCGGCCGTCGCCGGGTTCCGGTTTTGCCCCGTTCGCGCTGTGTCGTCACCCCCTTCGGCCTCGAGCATCGGCGACTGGGCGTCTCCATCGATGGCGAGCGGAAGCGTTTGCCAAGGACGAAGGACGATTTCTGTCCGAACCAGGGATGGGAGGAAATCATCGTCATCTTATCCACCCTCCTGCCCCCCCCCCTCCCCACTAGTTCTGCTCTAGTCCGGAATGGCGTTTGCTCCGGCTGCTTCCGGGTGGAAAATTTAATTATTGAGCATTCATCGAAACGGTTCGAGCTACAGCGCTGCTGCTGCTTAAGATTGAATAATTCACTCCAATTGAATTACTATCTCAATCTCGTTGCTCACGTGTAGGGTTATGTTGCCTACATTTCCATTTCGCAGCGACACGGCTACGGCTGCAGCCAGCCCGGAAGCTAGCAGGGTCTGTTTTATCGAGGTAATTACAGGTCAATTGTTTTGAACCCTTCCCTTCGGAGCAGGACTCCAGCTTCCAAGTAGCGTTCCATGCTGTCGGCCCAACCGGGTCGTTCCAAAAGAAAGGAAAACGTTGTAGGAAACCCTCCATCGTATCGGTCAAATTTATTGCCAACCATTTTGCAAACCGATTCCAATACGAATTACGCAGCACACAGTGCACTCACCCCAGTTCTACACCCATGGTTCTGAGAGAAGGAAGCAATGTTTGGCTTCAAACACACACACTACCACGCCTCCTATTAGCCACACCAGTCCACATACACACACACCCGGTGGAACGATACGGACCGATTGAATGGAGTGGCCTCTGTAATGGGATAACTTCCTTCCAATTAAATAATTTATTCATTTACAGCCACCCAACGACGAGGTTCGTATTCACGCTGTTTCGATCTAGATCGCCGGCCGTCGCCGGGTTCCGGTTTTGCCCCGTTCGCGCTGTGTCGTCACCCCCTTCGGCCTCGAGCATCGGCGACTGGGCGTCTCCATCGATGGCGAGCGGAAGCGTTTGCCAAGGACGAAGGACGATTTCTGTCCGAACCAGGGATGGGAGGAAATCATCGTCATCTTATCCACCCTCCTGCCCCCCCCCCTCCCCACTAGTTCTGCTCTAGTCCGGAATGGCGTTTGCTCCGGCTGCTTCCGGGTGGAAAATTTAATTATTGAGCATTCATCGAAACGGTTCGAGCTACAGCGCTGCTGCTGCTTAAGATTGAATAATTCACTCCAATTGAATTACTATCTCAATCTCGTTGCTCACGTGTAGGGTTATGTTGCCTACATTTCCATTTCGCAGCGACACGGCTACGGCTGCAGCCAGCCCGGAAGCTAGCAGGGTCTGTTTTATCGAGGTAATTACAGGTCAATTGTTTTGAACCCTTCCCTTCGGAGCAGGACTCCAGCTTCCAAGTAGCGTTCCATGCTGTCGGCCCGACCGGGTCGTTCCAAAAGAAAGGAAAACGTTGTAGGAAACCCTCCATCGTATCGGTCAAATTTATTGCCAACCATTTTGCAAACCGATTCCAATACGAATTACGCAGCACACAGTGCACTCACCCCAGTTCTACACCCATGGTTCTGAGAGAAGGAAGCAATGTTTGGCTTCAAAACCAGCAACTGCGAGCCCCGCGGCGGGGGAGGTTTGCGAAAAGTAAAACAATAAATGCACTTCCATTAAGCTTTCATCAGCAGATCATTGATTTGAGCCATTATGTTGGTGGATGGTTTTTGACGGGTTCGCTACAGGCGACCGCCTTTGGGTTGTTTGGCAGCGAGCGCATCATTCAACCCCTATCCGAAACATAGGCCACCGGGCGGCTCTACCGACGGCTCGTAAATATAAAAAAAGGGACGTGTGGCAAGAAACAACACGCGCACCACCCCGCCTCCAAAAACATGTGCCAAATCCAGGCGCATAAAAACGGCAAAAGTATCATCATTCCGCTTTGCAACTGTTTTCGATTCTCTTCGTTGTCAGCGTCTTCCTCCTCAGTGGGTAGCGGAACTATTCGCATAAATATCGCATCGTTTCCTGCGGTCGGCAATATATAGCGCATGGCCGAAACACATAAAACAAAATTGAAACGGAACCCCTCAGCAGCAAACGGGAAAGAGAATGGAACGAACAAAAATGGCAAAACACCCATAACGCGACATTTATCGCCGACATAACCCCTCCGATGATAACTCAATTATCTCTTCGTGTTTCGGTTCGATTTTGGGGAATAGAAATTGGCCGAATCGAAAGCGTTGGCAAGCGACTCGATCGGAACCGGGCGGGCATTCGTCAGTTTGATGGGTTGAAGGCGCTGCTGGTGTTTGGTCGACGGCAGAGCCTTACGGGAAGGTGATTTTTAGCTTGCTTAACTACTCCTTTAGCTCCTTTGTGTTAATATTCACAATATGTTTTTATATGAAATTTTCATTGTATTTTTTTTCCAAAACACACGATTTTCTTCAATTTTTTCAAATAAAGTATATTACTTTCACTGGCGGATATAAATTCCCCCTTTTAATTTAAGGGCAAAGCGATGACTCCATTCGAACAGACGGCAGCAATATGCTTTAAAAGAAGCTTTTTTATATATATTTTCACCCCCAGCTGGTCCGGTCGAGCTTATTCGTTTCTTAAGCCTGTTTCCTCGGAAACCCAACTCCCACTTACCTACCGGCGGCGTGGTCAAACTGCAATGACTTCCTTCCCAGCGGGCGAGAAGTTCAATTTTTGCGAAACAACTTTGTTTTCACGCTGATGGCCGCGCTCGGTTTTCTTTTACGCCCACGCCCTCAGCCACGTGCGCCCCGGGGATCGTGTTTCACGGGAGCTGTGCGATTCTGCTTCCTATTTTCGACTGGCCCGTGCAGAAGGGAAGTGGGCAGCGCCTAAATACATAAATTTGCCATCCACTCCTCCGTTGGCGGTCCGTTGGCCTTTCGTTCGGGTTTGTCTTTGAGCGTTGCCTTGGACGTGGCGTGCGCAACAGAGAAGCGAACGAACGAACGAAAAAAAGGGTAACATGGGTAAATTTTTTATCCCTCATACGGCCGAGGCTGATGCAGGGCAGAGGAGCCATCAGTAGCAACCGAAGGATCAGGCCACAGTGCAAGCCAATTTGTTTTTGCACTTCCTACCGCGCCACCGGCGCCTTCCTCACGCACGC
Organism: Anopheles cracens; assembly: GCA_002091845.1. Taxonomy (NCBI): domain Eukaryota; kingdom Metazoa; phylum Arthropoda; class Insecta; order Diptera; family Culicidae; genus Anopheles; species Anopheles cracens. Next base: position 90,573 of record KZ071563.1, on the reverse strand, counting down.
CACGCGAACCGGACTGAGAAGAGAAATGTGTTTAACATCAGACCGAACTCCACTTTGCATTCGGCCCAGTTGGAGAACGCCTGGAAGGTTAGGTGCACCGCTTCGGGCATGCAGCAGCAGGGATCACCCCCCGATATGAGTGACGTTTCGTTATAATAAAGAGCAACAAGGAAGCAAACAAAAAAAATGGCAGCCAAAAAGGTATGAAAACGAACCGAATACCGGACAAAAAGAAAACAACAGCAGCATAACAACACACAACACAACACGACCGAAACTCACAGCCGGAGTCACTATGCTTGCCGTGGTTGGCGGTATTGTTGTTGTTTCCGCTTCCGCTGTCATGATTTCCGTTCGGATGTCCGCTCAGTGCCTGAGCAGTGAGTGCAACCGCATACTCCGGGTAACAAGATCTCATCTTCGGCGGGGATTATTTTGAGAAAAAAAAATGGGGGGCGATGAATAGATAGGATGTAGAACATTACTCCGGGGTTTCCTTGACACGAACGTGATGGACAGTGGGCCGAAAGGTGGATAGATACATCCGGAGCGATGTGCGGGATGGATTTTTGGAGATTTTGTGTGTTCCGTGCCATTTTTAGAACTATTTTTAGTTCCATTTACTATTTTATCAAAAGCTGCGTTGTTGGAGAACGTTTATAGCACTATTTAATTAACGATTTTCTTGCGTGAGAATAAAGATTATGCACGGGTGTGCCAGATGCTTCCCGGGCCGTGCCACGGGGGCAAGGGTGTTTGTTTTTTACAATTTCTTACGCTGTAAGGAGCGCACCGAGCGCAATATACTCGATTGTGTGTGTGTGTGTGTGTGTGTGTGTGTGTGTGCTTTCCTCCTCCTAATTCTTCCTCATTGTGCTACAACGAGGCGGTGGCTACCTTCCATTTCTTCCGCATTCTTCAGCCAAAGGACATCGTTGTCCGGCGATCTGGGGACTGGGACATGCCGAGAGTACCCGACACACACGCGCGGCGTACCGAAGCACATGGCAATGCTCGATTAAGCCCCTCCGAGGCAGCAGGACGCTCGAGTGTCGTTCAAGACACTTCTGTTTTCTTGAGCATTCCCATCCGCGTGCATGTGTGCTTGTCGATGTCGGTGACTACCATGTCTTTCAGGCATTGACATCGGCTGTTCGGAGGAATCGATTCAGTTCGTAGGAGTGGTAGTGCTTGAAGGTACCGTGACATCATTCACCACATGGTTTGGTGGTAACTTATAGGCTGTTAACGTTTGTTCAAGAGGCGATTCATGGTGGTGGTGAAGAGCGTTGCAGATAAGACTTTAATTGGAAATTGTCAAGAGCAAGTGCGTTTTGAAACAAACCAAAGGGGATATCTTAAAGAGTTGAAAAAATCGTCTCAAAACGTGTGAGTTAACTTTACAAATCTTATTAAAGTAGATTCAGTCATAATGAGATTTGATAGGTTATACTTGATAAAACCAGCTACAATAAGAGCTATCAGAAATGGAAGTAAAAACAACAAAATATAAATACATCATACGAAAATAAAGAAAATGTCTCCATGCTCTTACGGAGATACATCTCAGTCTCTTTAACTCATAAGAACGCACACGAGTTGCGCTCCAGCATGTCCTACCAAGAACAATAAAACATTCTTCCACACCCATGCTTTCCGTGTCTAACTCATGTTCTTACGGCTCTGGCAAGGACAAAACATTAACCGGTAGTGAAAGCTTCTCCGTGGCAGACATCCCTGGACACTTCTCGTCAAGCGTGCGTTGCTCCAACCGCAATGAGTCATATTTACTCAACCATTACGGGCTACAAAGTTCAAACTGCCGTCTCTCTAAGAAACCTTGACTTTGCCGTGCGTGCTGGTGAAGTTTCGTCTGCTGACGCTAACGAAGAACTGCATGAGCTTGTACCGCACACACACACAAACACACTAAAAGCTGGAACGGGCAAGGTCGTGCGGTCGGAGACGGGGAAATAAAGATGCTAATGGGTTTTCCCGAAGGTGCATGTAGACGAATAATTGAATTATTCCATCGCAAGCCACTCACTGGCGCGTGTGGGCTCGCTGCTAAGAGAGTGTCGCAAATGCTCTTCATTTCGAGTCGAAACTGGCGGCCCCGGCGACTGCCTGGCAGTCTGGAGTTAGGCACATCGTGAGAGACAGTGAAAGGATTGCATGCTTCACTCGATGAGTGTTTGTTGTCATAGGTTAATATGAGTGCAGCGTTGCGCAGCTACACGCCGAGCTGACTCTG
>KZ071563.1:70624-88309 GCA_002091845.1 Anopheles cracens | reverse complement strand
GAGTTGCTCTGCTGCTTCTTGCTGCCCCGGCAATGGACGGGAATTGAAATCTTGTTATGTGAAAATTGAATTAGGAATCAAATTGTTTTGCCCCGTGCGAACAACGTTACGAGCTTGAGAACCTTTCCGGGCAGTTCGCTTAAATATTTATGTGTAGGTGTGTATGTGTGTGTGTATGTGTTTGTTGTTGTTACTATCGGAACGCGCATTTTGATGGAGAGAGTCCTGCCATGCACATGCAGTTGCAAGATCAAACATTGAAAAACCTATCAATGTTGCAAATGTTACTCAAGTTGAAAGGTGGGTTAAATGTATGGCGATGATCACTATTAAATGTTTCTTTGGCTCTGTGAATGCGGTGGATATTCAGGAGCATGAAATTAGCTAGCCTGTAAAAGCCCGAACTACTTATTCAAATATCATTTGTCATTAAAAATTGCCAGTTAAACTAATTATTTCATTATGAAACAATAAAAAGTTGCACTGAAAAATAATACAAGAAAAATATAACAAAAAGAGAATTACAATAGATGCATGTGTATAAAAGAATAAATAATGAGTTAAAATATAAAAAAAGTGTAGTGAAAAAATGAAAATTGAAATTTATAGAGATGGAAATGAAAGACTGCAAAAGCAAGACTTAAACAGTTACTTGAATTATAGACGTTGGAATAATGACTTCTTAATAACTGGACGGGAGGAGTCAAGTCTAAAACAAAACTCTCAAGACCGGAAATAGACACTGAGAGCGTCCCAACGTGAAGTCTTCCATCAGTGAAAGAAGAAAGCAGTGGTCTAATGAAATATTATAATTTTTATCGATTTCCTCCACCGACAAATTATTTCGTCTGTGGTGTCCTTCGCCTCAAGTGTGGGCAGCAAAGCCCGTGGATGAAAGATGAGCTCGGCGACGGACAAAAAAAAAAAAAAGAAAAGAAAGAGCGCCACTCCGGAATCTCATCAGAACTCTTCCTGCTAAAGGCGTACCCGGCGGCGGATGCCACGGTCGCCATGTTTTTTACATAATAAATGAAGGATAGCGAAGCTGTTTACCGGGCCCGGTGTAGGCCCAACCCTGCGTCCGGAATGTCGTGATGAAAACCGAATTTCGTACCGATTCCGCTGTCCGCAGGAATGGCAAGCGCGCCAGGGGCCGACGACATTGGCGAGGGAACGGAGCAAAAAACGAATTGCGCGGCATGATTTATTCAACCGCGAGAGCAAATGGCGAGCGCTCAAAGGTGGAAATTTTAATGCTCGCTGCCACCGGCGCGACATGGCACCGCGTTCGGAGCGATTTTTATATTCCGGTCCGGGGTTCCTTCTTGGGGTTTTTTATTATTGATGAGAGTAATTTCCGCCCGTTTGGCCGGCGCGCACGAGACACCGGGTGCCGGGTGGGAGTCTCCAGTTCTTCGGTGGATTTTCGATTGATTGTCCGCACCGCCGGATCATCCCCCGGTGGAGCACGGAGCCAGCCAACGCAATCTTTTTTTCTCGCACGGAGCGGAAATGAACATTCGAAAGACACTTGGCGCAGTTCCGGGCACATGGCCGCACGGGACCGCGGTGGGTAATGGTAAGTAAAATTGACGTTTCGCGATGATTTATTGAGGGTAAAATCCGTTTTCTTGGAGGCGAAGAAGACGATGATTGCACCGACTCCACCACCCACACTTACGAATGTCGCTGCGTTCTGGTCTGTGAATATAAATTAAATCCCCCGCGCGACAGTGAACTTCAAACTGGTGGGATGGTGAGCAACACAATCTCCCAATTTCTTGCTGTGGAGTCTATAAAAACAGATTCCTCTCCAAACGACACTATCTAGCGCCGATGACATTGTACGTACAACATTGTGGCCGGAATCACCTAACCTCCCAAGCAAGCAAGAGAGTATGACACACTTCTCCAAACCCGAACCTGTACGGGTCTCGTAAAGACTCCTGGAGCTGCTCCAGATTATCGTAATGACGTGCCGTAAAACCGCCTGTACCGTGCGCACACTTCCAACGCCAGCCGGCGTCGAAACTAGCAGTTTCCTGTACGGCGCGGGATGATGCAAAGTTGCGAAGCGATGATACCCTCCCGGCACTCTCGACATTACCCTGGCGAATTGTTCGGATACCCGGGCTTTTTTACGGGTTTGAAGTGGCGGCCAGGCACGCCGGTTTCGTGTATTGCGCCAAACGTTAGCTTCGATAGCTTACGACGTGTTTTATGCGCTGTGCGATGGGGATGGTTTATGTGGTTTATGGCGCATCGTTTCAGCCACACAATGTTGTACAGTGTGGTAAAATGATAGCAGTTATGTAATAACTATGTGCGTGTCTTAATTTGTCAAATTTAACGCACGAGCCGTCACAAAAGTTATCGATCCTATCGGAGCATCCTGCGGGCGGCATGTGCCACCCCGAAATAGTTTCCTACCCCATTCGAAGAAGCGCGTCGATCGCAGAAATTAATTCAGATGAATTCCTGCGTGCTATTTTTAGATGAAAGCTCTTCAACCGTACCCATTCGAGTGTTCCCGAATGTTTGGATATTTTTGGAGCGGTCTCGGAGCTCGGTGGCTTTACAGTGATGACAGATTTCGCGTTTGATGCTACCGGGAGCCTAAATAGCTTGGCAGACTCATTAATCTTCCAGTTGCGTATGGCGTGGGGTACACTGCGGTCAGGTTCTATAGGGCTACTTCATGAGGCAGGAAAATTATTTTGAGAAACTTATTTTTGTTTGTTATAAGTACAGTTTTTGTTGTGTTTATTTGTTTGAAATAGTTTAAAAATCATCAGTTACGGACACGCTGGCATACGGCGAATTAATTGGCAATTCTGAGCATGCAAAGCGCAAGAAAAAGTTTACAATGTCGTAGTTTACTCAATTTATTACTACTAAGCGTTTGTCTTTAGCAAAATTATGCATAAACTACAGTAAGCGTTGATAAAATATCATGAAAGAGACAGTTTTGAACAGTGATATCAGTGTCGGGAAAGATGACAGTCATTGCCATATAATTGCCTACATTCATTCAGTGTGAGGCTCGACATTCGAACCCAATGGATTCATTTGACTTTCACTTTAAAAAAATGTCGTTCGATACCATGACATTTTTCGGGTGTTTTTGACGTTCATGTTCAAGGTTTTACAAATGAACTAGAACGCTTTCGATTACCTATCATCGATTTGTCTTCCTTCTGTCAAACTTCGGTGAGGCTTGCCACAGGAATTTACTTCTCTTTTAATGAATTTGGCACTCATTATAACTACTTACGCTTATTTGCAAACAAATATTCAGTTAGAAAATGGGAATTGATCATCCTGATTGTAATTTGAGCAAATAAACACTATCATCCGCGAAAAATGGAATGTGCGAAAAATTTAAATGACATTCAAACTACTTTGTTTACATTCATTTGATCGTGGCTGCGCTGACGGTAACAACAACAGCATTAATTGTACTGCTACGTCATGGGCATTCATTTGAAAGGAGTAGAGAAATGACGCTAGTGTGGCATCGTGAAGAAATGATTTTGACTCGGCGAATGTCGAAAAAATTGTCGACTGTTTAGAACACTGAGTGATATAAGTATTTAGAAACTTTTGGTTTGGTCACGTTAGCAGATGGACAATATTTGTATAATTTCTAGATAAAATTCGGTGGAAAAAGCCAATTCTGACATTTGAAAGAGCATCAAGACATCCATGATTTAAAAACATTTTAAATCATTATAAATTTTCAATTCAAACATGTTGTTCAGACTCGTCCGTCTGATCTAGATCGAAACTGCTCTAGATGCAGCATCTAGTACTGCATCTAATACTGCTTCTAGTACTGCATCGCAAAAAATGTGAGTGACCAACTAAGTGTCACTTGCGTCACTCACTCAAACTTAATAAATATGAGTCGATGGCCTCTCATCGATCTCTCTTCGTCACGCTATTCTGCTGCAAGCAACGATTGATAAATATTTCACACAATCCGCAACTATCCGAACTTCGCGAACGAACACGTGTATAAAATATTTTTGAAAATGTCTTAATAAATTACACAAATTATAAAAAAAATAATAAAATATATAAAATTATTCAAGGTGTCTTGATGAAAATTGGATGCAGTGTACAATGATATCCATTCTTGTCGCTTGGATCGCTCGCTGAGCAGCAAGGGCATTCTCGTTCGTTAAAATGTAAGCTTCGGAATTGAACCGTCTCATCCTGCTCCTCCTCAAGCCGAAGGATTCGGGGGGATGAATCGCGAAAATTTCGCACCAAAGATTGGTGCTCCAGCTCCATTCCGTACGTCTCGCTTCTCGGACGGTTTTCCAGCCAAATTTACATTCACCGAATAAGGCGCAAGTTTCCGGTGCGAGAGTTTTTTTTAGTGTGTGTGGAACGCTTGAATTTGTGTCTGTGGGTGTGGGTGTGCTCCGTCCTATCCTCGAGCGCAACCGTTGGCTCGCATCTTTATCTGCTTGAATGATTATACAACTCAACTTTTTGAAATATGTGTTTGTAGCTCGTGTGTTTCGCCGGTGGTTCGGAGAAACGAATCTGTTGCGGGTGCCGAAGGGCAGCAAGGAGCGCGCAGCCAGGTATCTGGAATTCTTTGGTTTTGCAGAGGCACACAAAAAGAAATCACGCAAGAAATGCCTGAAGCTGTCAGGACACTCGCACCTGAAACAACCCTCCGGGCACCGGGTACTCCAAAACCCGGGGCAAAGTGGCATTCCAGTTTTTCCTTATTACCTTTCTCGTGTTTCGCCCCGCTTGGCACACGGTGGCGCGCTGCGACACAATGCAGGTGCCGATGAGTGAAGAAAGTTCCACCGGATCTGACAGGCGTAAGCGTTCCCCGACGCCACCTACCGAGCTGACGCCGGGAATGCGGCGTGCGGTATCGCGTGCAAGAAAAAGTGAACCGAATTTTAAGTTGACACTTTTACTGCCAGCTTCCTGCCCGCGTAACGAACGCTACAACGCCGCCGGAGCGCAGTGTTTCGAGTTTCGTTTCTTCGCTTTCGCCTGGGGGACACGACACGGCGAGAATGTGATGCGGTTGCGGTGATAATAAAATATTGTCAGCATCGTCGTTTGTTCGCCTCCGCCCGGCGTCTGGTGCTTGGCAATGCGCTTTTCTAAGCGACACGCCAAGGCTGGCGTTGGCAGACTCGAGCAAAAGCGCATCGCACCGCTGGAAAGGGCTGGAGAGCCAGCAGGTAACTATCGCGATCACTCCCGTCTCCCCACCGGTCGACGCCGGCATGCCGAAGAGATACCCTTCATTCAAAAGGGGATTTGGGCAAACGAGATCGCTTCACGTGCCCGCACGTTGATGAATGATTCCATCTCTGGTGGCACCGAGGCACCGGGGGCCGCGCGTGATTGACTGGAGTCGGGCGATTTTGGTGTGATAGCGTGGAATTACCTTTTTACTGGCTTTTTCTTCACGGCCTGAGATGGCATATGCTTCGCAAAGGGAGCTCACCTGGAAATGGAATGGCGAAGAAGATAGGGGAACGGAATTAATCAGTGACGAAAAGTTACGCGAGAAGGATATTTTTGCGAAGGCGAAAGCATATGCTGGGTGTATATCGCGGTGAACTTAGACTGAATCGTTTGACGATAAATAGCCACTTTTAAGTCCGCTTCGAGCGAACTAAGACCGGAAATAGACACTGAGAGCGTCCCAGTCTTCCAAGTCTTCCATCAGTGAAAGAAGAAAGCAGTGGTCTAATGAAATATTATAATTTTTATCGATTTCCTCCACCGACAAATTATTTCGTCTGTGGTGTCCTTCGCCTCAAGTGTGGGCAGCAAAGCCCGTGGATGAAAGATGAGCTCGGCGACGGACAAAAAAAAAAAAAAGAAAAGAAAGAGCGCCACTCCGGAATCTCATCAGAACTCTTCCTGCTAAAGGCGTACCCGGCGGCGGATGCCACGGTCGCAATGTTTTTTACATAATAAATGAAGGATAGCGAAGCTGTTTACCGGGCCCGGTGTAGGCCCAACCCTGCGTCCGGAATGTCGTGATGAAAACCGAATTTCGTACCGATTCCGCTGTCCGCAGGAATGGCAAGCGCGCCAGGGGCCGACGACATTGGCGAGGGAACGGAGCAAAAAACGAATTGCGCGGCATGATTTATTCAACCGCGAGAGCAAATGGCGAGCGCTCAAAGGTGGAAATTTTAATGCTCGCTGCCACCGGCGCGACATGGCACCGCGTTCGGAGCGATTTTTATATTCCGGTCCGGGGTTCCTTCTTGGGGTTTTTTATTATTGATGAGAGTAATTTCCGCCCGTTTGGCCGGCGCGCACGAGACACCGGGTGCCGGGTGGGAGTCTCCAGTTCTTCGGTGGATTTTCGATTGATTGTCCGCACCGCCGGATCATCCCCCGGTGGAGCACGGAGCCAGCCAACGCAATCTTTTTTTCTCGCACGGAGCGGAAATGAACATTCGAAAGACACTTGGCGCAGTTCCGGGCACATGGCCGCACGGGACCGCGGTGGGTAATGGTAAGTAAAATTGACGTTTCGCGATGATTTATTGAGGGTAAAATCCGTCTTCTTGGAGGCGAAGAAGACGATGATTGCACCGACTCCACCACCCACACTTACGAATGTCGCTGCGTTCTGGTCTGTGAATATAAATTAAATCCCCCGCGCGACAGTGAACTTCAAACTGGTGGGATGGTGAGCTCCACAATCTCCCAATTTCTTGCTGTGGAGTCTATAAAAACAGATTCCTCTCCAAACGACACTATCTAGTGCCGATGACATTGTACGTACAACATTGTGGCCGGAATCACCTAACCTCCCAAGCAAGCAAGAGAGTATGACACACTTCTCCAAACCCGAACCCATGCGGGTCTCGTAAAGACTCCTGGAGCTGCTCCAGATTATCGTAATGACGTGCCGTAAAACCGCCTGTACCGTGCGCACACTTCCAACGCCAGCCGGCGTCGAAACTAGCAGTTTCCTGTACGGCGCGGGATGATGCAAAGTTGCGAAGCGATGATACCCTCCCGGCACTCTCGACATTACCCTGGCGAATTGTTCGGATACCCGGGCTTTTTTACGGGTTTGAAGTGGCGGCCAGGCACGCCGGTTTCGTGTATTGCGCCAAACGTTAGCTTCGATAGCTTACGACGTGTTTTATGCGCTGTGCGATGGGGATGGTTTATGTGGTTTATGGCGCATCGTTTCAGCCACACAATGTTGTACAGTGTGGTAAAATGATAGCAGTTATGTAATAACTATGTGCGTGTCTTAATTTGTCAAATTTAACGCACGAGCCGTCACAAAAGTTATCGATCCTATCGGAGCATCCTGCGGGCGGCATGTGCCACCCCGAAATAGTTTCCTACCCCATTCGAAGAAGCGCGTCGATCGCAGAAATTAATTCAGATGAATTCCTGCGTGCTATTTTTAGATGAAAGCTCTTCAACCGTACCCATTCGAGTGTTCCCGAATGTTTGGATATTTTTGGAGCGGTCTCGGAGCTCGGTGGCTTTACAGTGATGACAGATTTCGCGTTTGATGCTACCGGGAGCCTAAATAGCTTGGCAGACTCATTAATCTTCCAGTTGCGTATGGCGTGGGGTACACTGCGGTCAGGTTCTATAGGGCTACTTCATGAGGCAGGAAAATTATTTTGAGAAACTTATTTTTGTTTGTTATAAGTACAGTTTTTGTTGTGTTTATTTGTTTGAAATAGTTTAAAAATCATCAGTTACGGACACGCTGGCATACGGCGAATTAATTGGCAATTCTGAGCATGCAAAGCGCAAGAAAAAGTTTACAATGTCGTAGTTTACTCAATTTATTACTACTAAGCGTTTGTCTTTAGCAAAATTATGCATAAACTACAGTAAGCGTTGATAAAATATCATGAAAGAGACAGTTTTGAACAGTGATATCAGTGTCGGGAAAGATGACAGTCATTGCCATATAATTGCCTACATTCATTCAGTGTGAGGCTCGACATTCGAACCCAATGGATTCATTTGACTTTCACTTTAAAAAAATGTCGTTCGATACCATGACATTTTTCGGGTGTTTTTGACGTTCATGTTCAAGGTTTTACAAATGAACTAGAACGCTTTCGATTACCTATCATCGATTTGTCTTCCTTCTGTCAAACTTCGGTGAGGCTTGCCACAGGAATTTACTTCTCTTTTAATGAATTTGGCACTCATTATAACTACTTACGCTTATTTGCAAACAAATATTCAGTTAGAAAATGGGAATTGATCATCCTGATTGTAATTTGAGCAAATAAACACTATCATCCGCGAAAAATGGAATGTGCGAAAAATTTAAATGACATTCAAACTACTTTGTTTACATTCATTTGATCGTGGCTGCGCTGACGGTAACAACAACAGCATTAATTGTACTGCTACGTCATGGGCATTCATTTGAAAGGAGTAGAGAAATGACGCTAGTGTGGCATCGTGAAGAAATGATTTTGACTCGGCGAATGTCGAAAAAATTGTCGACTGTTTAGAACACTGAGTGATATAAGTATTTAGAAACTTTTGGTTTGGTCACGTTAGCAGATGGACAATATTTGTATAATTTCTAGATAAAATTCGGTGGAAAAAGCCAATTCTGACATTTGAAAGAGCATCAAGACATCCATGATTTAAAAACATTTTAAATCATTATAAATTTTCAATTCAAACATGTTGTTCAGACTCGTCCGTCTGATCTAGATCGAAACTGCTCTAGATGCAGCATCTAGTACTGCATCTAATACTGCTTCTAGTACTGCATCGCAAAAAATGTGAGTGACCAACTAAGTGTCACTTGCGTCACTCACTCAAACTTAATAAATATGAGTCGATGGCCTCTCATCGATCTCTCTTCGTCACGCTATTCTGCTGCAAGCAACGATTGATAAATATTTCACACAATCCGCAACTATCCGAACTTCGCGAACGAACACGTGTATAAAATATTTTTGAAAATGTCTTAATAAATTACACAAATTATAAAAAAAATAATAAAATATATAAAATTATTCAAGGTGTCTTGATGAAAATTGGATGCAGTGTACAATGATATCCATTCTTGTCGCTTGGATCGCTCGCTGAGGAGCAAGGGCATTCTCGTTCGTTAAAATGTAAGCTTCGGAATTGAACCGTCTCATCCTGCTTCTCCTCAAGCCGAAGGATTCGGGGGGATGAATCGCGAAAATTTCGCACCAAAGATTGGTGCTCCTGCTCCATTCGGTACGTCTCGCTTCTCGGACGGTTTTCCAGCCAAATTTACATTCACCGAATAAGGCGCAAGTTTCCGGTGCGAGAGTTTTTTTTAGTGTGTGTGGAACGCTTGAATTTGTGTCTGTGGGTGTGGGTGTGCTCCGTCCTATCCTCGAGCGCAACCGTTGGCTCGCATCTTTATCTGCTTGAATGATTATACAACTCAACTTTTTGAAATATGTGTTTGTAGCTCGTGTGTTTCGCCGGTGGTTCGGAGAAACGAATCTGTTGCGGGTGCCGAAGGGCAGCAAGGAGTGCGCAGCCAGGTATCTGGAATTCTTTGGTTTTGCAGAGGCACACAAAAAGAAATCGCGCAAGAAATGCCTGAAGCTGTCAGGACACTCGCACCTGAAACAACCCTCCGGGCACCGGGTACTCCAAAACCCGGGGCAAAGTGGCATTCCAGTTTTTCCTTATTACCTTTCTCGTGTTTCGCCCCGCTTGGCACACGGTGGCGCGCTGCGACACAATGCAGGTGCCGATGAGTGAAGAAAGTTCCACCGGATCTGACAGGCGTAAGCGTTCCCCGACGCCACCTACCGAGCTGACGCCGGGAATGCGGCGTGCGGTATCGCGTGCAAGAAAAAGTGAACCGAATTTTAAGTTGACACTTTTACTGCCAGCTTCCTGCCCGCGTAACGAACGCGCGGCTTTTGCGGAGTTCAGCGTGGAGTGCAGCGTGCAGGTGATGGTCCTTAGAATTTCGCTCGAGAGGGACAAAGTTGGAGGCGGTTGCAAGTTCGCCCCGAGAGCGGGTTGACGTTGGAGAAATGGCGCACCACAAAGCCAAACAAGCGAACGAACAATTTCGCTCGAGAGGGACAAAGTTGGAGGCGGTTGCAAGTTCGCCCCGAGAGCGGGTTGACGTTGGAGAAATGGCGCACCACAAAGCCAAACAAGCGAACGAACAACGCCGCCGGAGCGCAGTGTTTCGAGTTTCGTTTCTTCGCTTTCGCCTGGGGGACACGACACGGCGAGAATGTGATGCGGTTGCGGTGATAATAAAATATTGTCAGCATCGTCGTTTGTTCGCCTCCGCCCGGCGTCTGGTGCTTGGCAATGCGCTTTTCTAAGCGACACGCCAAGGCTGGCGTTGGCAGACTCGAGCAAAAGCGCATCGCACCGCTGGAAAGGGCTGGAGAGCCAGCAGGTAACTATCGCGATCACTCCCGTCTCCCCACCGGTCGACGCCGGCATGCCGAAGAGATACCCTTCATTCAAAAGGGGATTTGGGCAAACGAGATCGCTTCACGTGCCCGCACGTTGATGAATGATTCCATCTCTGGTGGCACCGAGGCACCGGGGGCCGCGCGTGATTGACTGGAGTCGGGCGATTTTGGTGTGATAGCGTGGAATTACCTTTTTACTGGCTTTTTCTTCACGGCCTGAGATGGCATATGCTTCGCAAAGGGAGCTCACCTGGAAATGGAATGGCGAAGAAGATAGGGGAACGGAATTAATCAGTGACGAAAAGTTACGCGAGAAGGATATTTTTGCGAAGGCGAAAGCATATGCTGGGTGTATATCGCGGTGAACTTAGACTGAATCGTTTGACGATAAATAGCCACTTTTAAGTCCGCTTCGAGCGAACTGAGCTAGTTTTTCAGTGTGTATCTCACATGTAGTGACGTAACATCTGCATGAAGGTCCTGGCACAAACTTTTCCCCCGAGACCGAGCGGCCTAGCAGGCGAACTTCAAGATAAAGTCTGGGTTAGCGCCCGCTACCCACTAGCCCGAAAATTGCCCGAAAGAGCAAATTACAGTCCAACAAAGTCAAATATCATTTCGATTACAACGATGCGTACCTGGCGTCGTACTGTACGGTGGCAGACCCATTAAGCATCCCGCCGACCCCTCTCTCGGTCTCCACTCTTCACCGGGTGGGAAAAAGACCACCCATTTTCACAAATCCCTCCCCAGCGTGGGGAGCGCGAACAAACAACACGCGGCGTTGATGGGCGTCTCCGCCGCGCACGCGGATAAACTGCCTACCGTCTAATGACAGCATTATTATTCAACGTTTTAACCTTTATAGCCCGGCCGCGGAAAAGCTTCCGAAAGGCAGCGACGGGTGAAATTGACGTGCAAAATAAACATTGTGCTTAACACGCCCCCGCGTCACAGTCGGAGTCGCGCCCGGGAGCAGGCTCTTCCCGCATCAAAAACAATCAAAATTTTAATGCTTTCCTATCCTACTTATCTGTTTCTGAGGTTCTCGGCGGTGTACGGCCGCGGTACGCCGACGTTCTCACCTGCCCGTACCTTTCGCAATCGAGGGAAACGTAGACACGGGTGGCTTCGACAAAATAGAAAAAAACATCGCCCAAAAGTCGTTTCAAACAACCACCCCGTCGTCGTCGAGAAGCGGCGGAAGGAGATAACACATAAAACGGAGGGCAAACCACGCACCATCGCATGTCCTCGGTGTGCCAGCCGGTGCCAGCCGGTCAGGTGCTAATGCGATAATTCTAAAAAAAACATCGCCCAAAAGTCGTTTCAAACAACCACCCCGTCGTCGTCGAGAAGCGGCGGAAGGAGATAACACATAAAACGGAGGGCAAACCACGCACCATCGCATGTCCTCGGTGTGCCAGCCGGTGCCAGCCGGTCAGGTGCTAATGCGATAATTCTCCTGCTATTAAATTTTATTTCCAGATGCTTTTTCCAATTTTACACTAAATTTACTCAAACAAATATTTAATCATGCTCCCACCGTGCGAGAGAGCAGCCTTCTCTTGGAGGGGGCCCTAGCGGGTTGTTGCCTGCTTCTCGGCCTTACATGTGCGAGTCACACGGATTCCCGCGCGGATAAGGATCGTTCCCACCCGGAACGTGTTCGAGGTGGTTCTTTCTAACACACATTTTTCTTCCATCCCGAAGCAACCGATGGGGGTTCGGTACGTGCCGGAGAAAAGTTAGCATTCGGCACTGGCAAAACCCGGGCCGCGTATCTTCATTTCATAATTCTGGCCCTCGGCACGTGGTGCATTTCAGAATTAAACACTTTATTCGAGACATTCCACGTGCAGAAACTGATAACAAGAGCCAAGTTGGAGTTGGTGTTTCATCCGGTCTCGGAAGCGCTCCAAGCGGGAGGCGTGGCTCGCGCACGGCTGAGCCCGGATAGTACAGCGACCTTCCGTAAGGGATGAATTGCGTGTAGCATAGTGCAACCCGGCCGACCAGCCCGGTGTCCTAGATAGACCTGACGAGTGCAGCACGGTGCTCGCGCCGCCATGTGGCTCCGGTCGGGAGCCATTTTCTGCCTTGTTGGTGTTGTGTCAACAGTGGGCGTTAAATAAATAATGTGTCAATAGGCACTAGGCCCCAGACGGTAGCAGTGCGGCTCTAAAGTTCAACATTGTGGCGAGAACAAGCCACAGCACTATAAGCTCATAAGCTTCACTTGTGTGCCAACAGGTACGAAAGCTATTTTGAGATTTTCTTTTAGAATGGAAATTTAAAGCTTTTCGATATATACACTTTTTCAAATATATATAATCATTTACTAAAATATTAAAAGCTTCATAGTTTTTCAAGTTTTTTTTTAAATGAAAATTGCATCTTAATGCTGCTTAGGTTTGAAGGATTAAGTTTTGAGATACGATCTCTTGGAATGTGCATAAAACCTGAAAAACATAACACTAAAGAGCAAAGAAATAATAATACTTTTTTAGTGTAAAAAAATGCAAAAGTGCAAGGAAATAATAACAATGCTCCGGAAGCACACTGTGGCTAACATTGAACTAGTAAAAAAAGGACAAAAAAGTATGAAAAGAAAGGCTTTTTCGTTACAAATACTAGCATAATTCTTAAACAGTATGATTTTTTTTGGAAATAATTTTACTAATAATTTATTCACTATTTGCCAAGCGATGACACCAAATGGGCAAGATTCGAGTGAAATATTTTGCCGACGATCACTATAAATTTTGTGAAAATGGTTAAAATGAGTATTGGAGAAAATATTCCGTTAAACAAAAAGTAATACTATTCTATATGAAACAATTTTTTTATTTTTAAAATCAATTCCTTATTTCCACGGAGTCGATTGGTTAAACCATCTTTGAATATATTTTTTTAAGAACATTGATTGCAAGAATACGCGTGTGCGAGAATTTTAATGCACCTTTTTTAAAGGGAATTTTATACAATAAATGAGAGAATAATAATAAAAAATAATAAATTAAATATAAAGAATAAATAAAAAAGTATAATCCTTAATAAGAAGGATCGGTATCTGAAGGAATATTGATGAAAAACTATTTTTAATATTCAAACATATATTATAAAATAAGGAAAATAATGTATTGTAAGGTTTTCCATGATGTGCTGTATTTTCCAGAGACTTTGTCGAGCTTGAGAGACGAAAGCCTTTAGCTAAACCAACACGCGGAACTAGCACGTAAAGATGGAGAAACGAGCATGTGCCCATAGTTAAGCCACCCACCGTACAAGCAGCCCTTTACTAGGTAGGCTCCAGAAGCATATGTTGCAGGGCACCGGGACCGGGTTTTTCCCATTTTCCACGTGCCATACCCACCGGAAACAACCCGCAAAGGCAACGCTGGTGGCGGCGGCGGCCTTTTATTTATTTTGCACACTTTCCGTGCAAATTACTCAACGCGTTAAATTTTGCGGGTCCTGGTGACGGGTTGCGCGACGTCAATGGCGCATCCGGCGCACACACGTGTACCCTTGTATCCTTGACACACGACAGATAGTTGTGCGCACAACTGGTGATGTAGGCCGCGATGTACGAGGACTCACAGGAAACGACACCCGTGTTGGTGCGCTTCCGGTGACGGTGCGCTGCTTGTGTGGGATGGGAAAAGTGTGAAATTCTCGGGAAAAGTTTGGCGCGTTTTTCCACGAACCATAAAACCGCCCGACCAAACGTGTGTGTGTGTGTATGGGCGTAAACGCGGGTTTATTGTTGTTCGGTCGCTTTATGAAGGTTCTGGCATTTTTTGCACCTTCTTCCGCGCGCACGCGGGTAAATGGCACAAGAACGAAGGTGTTGATGCCGGGAAAAGTACACACTTTGTTTTCGATACAAACATTCCTCATGTGTGTGTGTGTGCACTCGCTGGGCTAAAAGGGCTACAATCTGAGCCGTGGTAAAACGATAGCCTCCGGATAGAACGGACAGCACGGACTTGGGGCGAGAGTTCGGTGTATATTTCGAAAATGTGTCGATGTTCGTCTGACAATGGGTCAAAGAAACGCCCCAGTGTCGTGGTGGAAAGCTCGACGAATGCAATTTTTTTTTCTACAACACTTTTCTCTCTCTCTCTCTGTCCTCGGCTGACGGGTGACGTCGAAAACAGGACAAGAATTTTATAGCATTTTATTGCCACTGGGAGTGGTTCGGACAGCCATACCCACCGGAAACAACCCGCAAAGGCAACGCTGGTGGCGGCGGCGGCCTTTTATTTATTTTGCACACTTTCCGTGCAAATTACTCAACGCGTTAAATTTTGCGGGCCCTGGTGACGGGTTGCGCGACGTCAATGGCGCATCCGGCGCACACACGTGTACCCTTGTATCCTTGACACACGACAGATAGTTGTGCGCACAACTGGTGATGTAGGCCGCGATGTACGAGGACTCACAGGAAACGACACCCGTGTTGGTGCGCTTCCGGTGACGGTGCGCTGCTTGTGTGGGATGGGAAAAGTGTGAAATTCTCGGGAAAAGTTTGGCGCGTTTTTCCACGAACCATAAAACCGCCCGACCAAACGTGTGTGTGTGTGTATGGGCGTAAACGCGGGTTTATTGTTGTTCGGTCGCTTTATGAAGGTTCTGGCATTTTTTGCACCTTCTTCCGCGCGCACGCGGGTAAATGGCACAAGAACGAAGGTGTTGATGCCGGGAAAAGTACACACTTTGTTTTCGATACAAACATTCCTCATGTGTGTGTGTGTGCACTCGCTGGGCTAAAAGGGCTACAATCTGAGCCGTGGTAAAACGATAGCCTCCGGATAGAACGGACAGCACGGACTTGGGGCGAGAGTTCGGTGTATATTTCGAAAATGTGTCGATGTTCGTCTGACAATGGGTCAAAGAAACGCCCCAGTGTCGTGGTGGAAAGCTCGACGAATGCAATTTTTTTTTCTACAACACTTTTCTCTCTCTCTCTCTGTCCTCGGCTGACGGGTGACGTCGAAAACAGGACAAGAATTTTATAGCATTTTATTGCCACTGGGAGTGGTTCGGACACCGGTCGGAATTCTTCCTATATTTTTAACCCCACTTCGGCACACAGACACACGCGAGACCCACGTCGTGCCAGGTGTGTGTCAGTTGATGGGCCGGGCAGACAGGGTGAGATTTTTATTGGCCTCACAGCCTCGCCAACCCGACGTTCTTTCTAGAAAGCCGGAACGAACGATGGAATGGACGATGGAAGAGTTATTTGAAACCCGTGCGAGCATAAATCAGGTCCAGCCAGTCTTATTTGATAAGGAACGCTGCTGCCCAACCCAACCCGGTGGTTAGTGGTCACCGTGCGCGCACTGTCCGTTTGGAATGTGATATTTCCTGTGCGGTGGTGGGGAAAAAGGCAACATTTATTCACTGCCAACGATGGTGGGTGTGTATGCGGATCTCGACGTATCCGAAGGAACGTGCAGTAGAAGCGGTATCTACTAAGTGATGAAATGTAACGGCGTGTTGTAAGGTACTGAATGGTATTTATGGGCAATTCTCTATACAACAACGCAGGAAAATAAAATTTCACTAGAATAGATCAAGCCGTTTCTGCTCAATGTAACGACCGGCGCAATGTTAAAAGCATATATTAAGAAAAGACAATTATCTGATCAATTCACACATCGCAAAAGCCGAAGAAACTGGTTAAGAACATCGTTAAAATGGTAATAATCGTTGAAGTATTAAAAATCAATAAAAGTATTCATTTAATATTCGACATTAAAACTCCAACTCTCCGTATTGCAACCAGCATCCTTATTAAGCGATGACTCGCACACACATACATACACGCACAACAAAACCACGCTTCATTCGCGCTTTCGCTGGCGCCGAAAATCGTTTAATTAGTCCCGAACTTTTCGCATTACTCAAACATCGTCGCAAAATTCGGGTTCGAGAGGCGGAGAGTGCTGATCCGACGCGAGACATCAAACGGCTGCATCACGCCGGCGAAGAATGTACCAGCAGAACAGATAGCCGAAACTCCGAAACCTTCCGAACAGTCGAAGAAGCGGCAATAACTCATCGCGGGGTGGCAATGAAAACGCGGGCTTTTCATTAACGCGCGCGCGAGCGCGAAGAACACCACTTGATAAATGATGGTGCGCCGTGCGTTCACGTGGCTTGTTTGGCGTTTCGTGCTTCTCAACGTCCTTCCCAACGTCCTCACCCACCCAACTGCCCGCTGAGAGCCGTGCGATTTTATTTGCGCAGATTTTCAATTATCACCTGTCACAAATCCCAATCTCTTTATCAATCACCTTCGCGATACACCTTCGCTTCGACGGAAGGCCGCGGTATCCCCTACCTGGATCGTGTTCTGTTCCGGGTGTGTGTGATTCTTGTACCAGCACCCGCCAGCGTTAGCGTGAGAGCCAGAAGTGGAGAGGACAGAGGGGACGGCTTTAAGCAGATAATAACAATGCGCCTCGTCGAGTTCAAGCGTCTCTTGACGCGGGCTGTCGCGGGGCAGGATCAACAGCCTCCAAAAAGGGTCGCCCAACGGGAAGGGAGTGACGCGAGTTTCGTTCGGGCTTTTTATTTGCATTTACCGATCCAATGAATATTTCATCGATTCCGATTTCGGGTGATTGCGATTTATTTGAGTATCGCGGGGCTGCTGGCGAAAAGATGTCCGCCCGTTCGGCGTACGTCGCGAGACGCGTGCGATGATGGAAAACGTGCGATAGATGAACAAATCGCTCCATAACGTGGTGGTGTGGAAAGGCGAAAAGGAGCAAGCGCCCAACATGTTGGAGGGGATTTAGCGGGGGACAACGATTTGGCCAGGACGATCGATTCGCACCGAGGGAGAAACGCATCATAGCTCCCTGGAGGAACGGGTTTTGTTAAAGAGTTACCGCGGTATGAACAGTACGGGAAGTTGAGCTGCTGAGCAGCTGAGTTGAGCTTCGAGGGAAAAAACGTCCAGGCACGATATGAAATTAAAATGGAGTCATAAATTAGTCAACCTTAAAATTGGTGCCACAGCTGACATTGTTCGTACGTTTTGAAATCGAGTTATTTGTAACGATTTAAAGTTTTTGAAGGATTGACGTTAGGTATGTAATTAGAGTCTGTCACATCATTTTTTTTGTTTTTTATTTTATGTTTTTTCAATATTGGCTAAATGTTTCGATTTTTTTTAAATAAAAAAAATATTAATGGATTTAAAAAAAGGACAACAGTTTACAATTCTTAA
>KZ071563.1:43830-66762 GCA_002091845.1 Anopheles cracens | reverse complement strand
TTAAGAATTGTAAACTGTTGTCCTTTTTTTAAATCCATTAATATTTTTTTTATTTAAAAAAAATCGAAACATTTAGCCAATATTGAAAAAACATAAAATAAAAAACAAAAAAAATGATGTGACAGACTCTAATTACATACCTAACGTCAATCCTTCAAAAACTTTAAATCGTTACAAATAACTCGATTTCAAAACGTACGAACAATGTCAGCTGTGGCACCAATTTTAAGGTTGACTAATTTATGACTCCATCAGCATTGTTGCTTTATGTGATGTGATGATATTTTAATTTCATATCGTGCCTGGACGTTTTTTCCCTCGAAGCTCAACTCAGCTGCTCAGCAGCTCAACTTCCCGTACTGTTCATACCGCGGTAACTCTTTAACAAAACCCGTTCCTCCAGGGAGCTATGATCCGTTTCTCCCTCGGTGCGAATCGATCGTCCTGGCCAAATTGTTGTCCCCCGCTAAATCCCTTCCAACATGTTGGGAGCTTGCTCCTTTTCGCCTTTCCACACCACCACGTTATGGAGCGATTTGTTCATCTATCGCACGTTTTCCATCATCGCACGCGTCTCGCGACGTACGCCGAACGGGCGGACATCTTTTCGCCAGCAGCCCCGCGATACTCAAATAAATCGCAATCACCCGAAATCGGAATCGATGAAATATTCATTGGATCGGTAAATGCAAATAAAAAGCCTGAACGAAACTCGCGCCACTCCCTTCCCGTTGGGCGACCCTTTTTGGGGGCTGTTGATCCTGCCCCGCGAAAGCCCGCGTCAAGAGACGCTTGAACTCGACGAGGCGCATTGTTATTATCCGCTTAAAGCCGTGCCCTCTGTCCTCTCCACTTCTGGCTGTCGCGCTAACGCTGGCGGGTGCTGGTACAAGAAGGGAATCACACACACACATACACACACACACACCCGGAACAGAACACGATCCGGGTGGGGATAGGGATACGGCGGCCTTCCGTCGAAGCGAAGGTGTATCGCGAAGGTGATTGATAAAGAGATTGGGATTTGTGACAGGTGATAATTGAAAATCTGCGCAAATAAAATCGCACGGCTCTCAGCGGGCAGTTGGGTGGGTGAGGACGTTAGGGAGGACGTTGAGAAGCTCGAAACGCCAAACAAGCCACGCGAACGCACGGCGCACCATCATTTATCAAGTGGTGTTCTTCGCGCTCGCGCGCGCTTTAATGAAAAGCCCGCGTTTTCATTGCCACCCCGCGATGAGTTATTGCCGCTTCTTCGACTGTTCGGAAGGTTTCGGAGTTTCGGCTATCTGTTCTGCTGGTACATTCTTCGCCGGCGTGATGCAGCCGTTTGATGTCTCGCGTCGGATCAGCACTCTCCGCCTCTCGAACCTGAGTTTTGCGACGATGTTTGAGTAATGCGAAAAGTTCGAGACTAATTAAACGATTTTCGGCGCGAGTGTATGCGAGTTATCGCTTAATAAGGATGCTGGTTGCAATGCGAAGAGATGGAGTTTTAATGTCGAATATTAAATGAACACTTTTATTGATTTTTAATACTTCAACGATTATTACCATTTTAACGATGTTCTTAACCAGTTTCTTCGGCTTTTGCGATGTGTGAATTGATCAGATAATTGTCTTTTCTTAATATATGCTTTTAACATTGCGCCGGTCGTTACATTGAGCAGAAACGGCTTGATCTATTCTAGTGAAATTTTATTTTCCTGCGTTGTTGTATAGAGAATTGCCCATAAATACCATTCAGTACCTTACAACACGCCGTTACATTTCATCACTTAGTAGATACCGCTTCTACTGCACGTTCCTTCGGATACGTCGAGATCCGCATACACACCCACCATCGTTGGCAGTGAATAAATGTTGCCTTTTTCCCCACCACCGCACAGGAAATATCACATTCCAAACGGACAGTGCGCGCACGGTGACCACTAACCACCGGGTTGGGTTGGGCAGCAGCGTTCCTTATCAAATTAGACTGGCTGGACCTGATTTATGCTCGCACGGGTTTCAAATAACTCTTCCATCGTCCATTCCATCGTTCGTGCTGGCTTTCTAGAAAGAACGTTGGGTTGGCGAGGCTGTGAGGCCAATAAAAATCTCACCCTGTCTGCTCGGCCCATCAACTGACACACACCTGGCACGACGCGGGATAAAAATATAGGAAGAATTTCGACTGGTGTCCGAACCACTCCCAGTGGCAATAAAATGCTATAAAATTCTTGCCCTGTTTTCGACGTCACCCGTCAGCCGAGGACAGAGAGAGAGAGAGAAAAGTGTTGTAGAAAAAAAAATTGCATTCGTCGATGTTTTATGTGTTATCTCCTTCCGCCGCTTCTCGACGACGACGGGGTGGTTGTTTGAAACGACTTTTGGGCGATGTTTTTTTCTATTTTGTCGAAGCCACCCGTGTCTACGTTTCCCTCGATTGCGAAAGGTACGGGCAGGTGAGAACGTCGGCGTACCGCGGCCGTACACCTCCGAGAACCTCAGAACCAGATAAGTAGGATAGGAAAGCATTAAAATTTTGATTGTTTTTGATGCGGGAAGAGCCTGCTCTCGGGCGCGACTCCGACTGTGACGCGGGGGTGTGTTAAGCACAATGTTTATTTTGCACGTCAATTTCACCCGTCGCTGCCTTTCGGAAGCTTTTCCGCGGCCGGGCTATAAAGGTTAAAACGTTGAATAATAATGCTGTCATTAGACGGTAGGCAGTTTATCCGCGTGCGCGGCGGAGACGCCCATCCTTTTTTGTCCTTTTTTTACTAGTTCAATGTTAGCCACAGTGTGCTTCCGGAGCATTGTTATTATTTCCTTGCACTTTTGCATTTTTTTACACTAAAAAAGTATTATTATTTCTTTGCTCTTTAGTGTTATGTTTTTCAGGTTTTATGCACATTCCAAGAGATCGTATCTCAAAACTTAATCCTTCAAACCTAAGCAGCATTAAGATGCAATTTTCATTTAAAAAAAACTTGAAAAACTATGAAGCTTTTAATATTTTAGTAAATGATTATATATATTTGAAAAAGTGTATATATCGAAAAGCTTTAAATTTCCATTCTAAAAGAAAATCTCAAAATAGCTTTCGTACCTGTTGGCACACGAGTGAAGCTTATGAGCTTATAGTGCTGTGGCTTGTTCTCGCCACAATGTTGAACTTTAGAGCCGCACTGCTACCGTCTGGGGCCTAGTGCCTATTGACACATTATTTATTTAACGCCCACTGTTGACACAACACCAACAAGGCAGAAAATGGCTCCCGACCGGAGCCACATGGCGGCGCGAGCACCGTGCTGCACTCGTCAGGTCTATCTAGGACACCGGGCTGGCCGGCCGGGTTGCACTATGCTACACGCAATTCATCCCTTACGGAAGGTCGCTGTACTATCCGGGCTCAACCGTGCGCGAGCCACGCCTCCCGCTTGGAGCGCTTCCGAGACCGGATGAAACTCCAACTCCAACTTGGCTCTTGTTATCAGTTTCTGCACGTGTAATGTCTCGAATAAAGTGTTTAATTCTGGAATACACCACGTGCCGAGGGCCAGAATTATGAAATGAAGATACGCGGCCCGGGTTTTGCCGGTGCCGAATGCTAACTTTTCACCGGCACGTACCGAATCCCCATCGGTTGCTTCGGGATGGAAGAAAAATGTGTGTTCGAAAGAAACACCTCGAACACGTTCCGGGTGGGAACGATCCTTATCCGCGCGGGAATCCGTGTGACTCGCACATGTAATGCCGAGAAGCAGGCAACAACCCGCTAGGGCCCCCTCCAAGAGAAGGCTGCTCTCTCGCACGGTGGGAGCATGATTAAATATTTGTTTGAGTAAATTTAGTGTAAAATTGGAAAAAGCATCTGGAAATAAAATTTAATAGCAGGAGAATTATCGCATTAGCACCTGACCGGCTGGCACCGGCTGGCACACCGAGGACATGCGATGGTGCGTGGTTTGCCCTCCGTTTTATGTGTTATCTCCTTCCGCCGCTTCTCGACGACGACGGGGTGGTTGTTTGAAACGACTTTTGGGCGATGTTTTTTTCTATTTTGTCCTTTACGTGCTAGTTCCGCGTGTTGGTTTAGCTAAAGGCTTTCGTCTCTCAAGCTCGACAAAGTCTCTGGAAAATACAGCACATCATGGAAAACCTTACAATACATTATTTTCCTTATTTTATAATATATGTTTGAATATTAAAAATAGTTTTTCATCAATATTCCTTCAGATACCGATCCTTCTTATTAAGGATTATACTTTTTTATTTATTCTTTATATTTAATTTATTATTTTTTATTATTATTCTCTCATTTATTGTATAAAATTCCCTTTAAAAAAGGTGCATTAAAATTCTCGCACACGCGTATTCTTGCAATCAATGTTCTTAAAAAAATATATTCAAAGATGGTTTAACCAATCGACTCCGTGGAAATAAGGAATTGATTTTAAAAATAAAAAAATTGTTTCATATAGAATAGTATTACTTTTTGTTTAACGGAATATTTTCTCCAATACTCATTTTAACCATTTTCACAAAATTTATAGTGATCGTCGGCAAAATATTTCACTCGAATCTTGCCCATTTGGTGTCATCGCTTGGCAAATAGTGAATAAATTATTAGTAAAATTATTTCCAAAAAAAATCATACTGTTTTAGAATTATGCTAGTATTTGTAACGAAAAAGCCTTTCTTTTCATACTTTTTTGTCCTTTTTTTACTAGTTCAATGTTAGCCACAGTGTGCTTCCGGAGCATTGTTATTATTTCCTTGCACTTTTGCATTTTTTTACACTAAAAAAGTATTATTATTTCTTTGCTCTTTAGTGTTATGTTTTTCAGGTTTTATGCACATTCCAAGAGATCGTATCTCAAAACTTAATCCTTCAAACCTAAGCAGCATTAAGATGCAATTTTCATTTAAAAAAAAACTTGAAAAACTATGAAGCTTTTAATATTTTAGTAAATGATTATATATATTTGAAAAAGTGTATATATCGAAAAGCTTTAAATTTCCATTCTAAAAGAAAATCTCAAAATAGCTTTCGTACCTGTTGGCACACAAGTGAAGCTTATGAGCTTATAGTGCTGTGGCTTGTTCTCGCCACAATGTTGAACTTTAGAGCCGCACTGCTACCGTCTGGGGCCTAGTGCCTATTGACACATTATTTATTTAACGCCCACTGTTGACACAACACCAACAAGGCAGAAAATGGCTCCCGACCGGAGCCACATGGCGGCGCGAGCACCGTGCTGCACTCGTCAGGTCTATCTAGGACACCGGGCTGGTCGGCCGGGTTGCACTATGCTACACGCAATTCATCCCTTACGGAAGGTCGCTGTACTATCCGGGCTCAGCCGTGCGCGAGCCACGCCTCCCGCTTGGAGCGCTTCCGAGACCGGATGAAACACCAACTCCAACTTGGCTCTTGTTATCAGTTTCTGCACGTGGAATGTCTCGAATAAAGTGTTTAATTCTGAAATGCACCACGTGCCGAGGGCCAGAATTATGAAATGAAGATACGCGGCCCGGGTTTTGCCAGTGCCGAATGCTAACTTTTCTCCGGCACGTACCGAACCCCCATCGGTTGCTTCGGGATGGAAGAAAAATGTGTGTTCGAAAGAAACACCTCGAACACGTTCCGGGTGGGAACGATCCTTATCCGCGCGGGAATCCGTGTGACTCGCACATGTAAGGCCGAGAAGCAGGCAACAACCCGCTAGGGCCCCCTCCAAGAGAAGGCTGCTCTCTCGCACGGTGGGAGCATGATTAAATATTTGTTTGAGTAAATTTAGTGTAAAATTGGAAAAAGCATCTGGAAATAAAATTTAATAGCAGGAGAATTATCGCATTAGCACCTGACCGGCTGGCACCGGCTGGCACACCGAGGACATGCGATGGTGCGTGGTTTGCCCTCCGTTTTATGTGTTATCTCCTTCCGCCGCTTCTCGACGACGACGGGGTGGTTGTTTGAAACGACTTTTGGGCGATGTTTTTTTTTTCTATTTTCTCGAAGCCACCCGTGTCTACGTTTCCCTCGGTTGCGAAAGGTACGGGCAGGTGAGAACGTCGGCGTACCGCGGCCGTACACCGCCGAGAACCTCAGAAACAGATAAGTAGGATAGGAAAGCATTAAAATTTTGATTGTTTTTGATGCGGGAAGAGCCTGCTCCCGGGCGCGACTCCGACTGTGACGCGGGGGCGTGTTAAGCACAATGTTTATTTTGCACGTCAATTTCACCCGTCGCTGCCTTTCGGAAGCTTTTCCGCGGCCGGGCTATAAAGGTTAAAACGTTGAATAATAATGCTGTCATTAGACGGTAGGCAGTTTATCCGCGTGCGCGGCGGAGACGCCCATCAACGCCGCGTGTTGTTTGTTCGCGCTCCCCACGCTGGGGAGGGATTTGTGAAAATGGGTGGTCTTTTTCCCACCCGGTGAAGAGTGGAGACCGAGAGAGGGGTCGGCGGGATGCTTAATGGGTCTGCCACCGTACAGTACGACGCCAGGTACGCATCGTTGTAATCGAAATGATATTTGACTTTGTTGGACTGTAATTTGCTCTTTCGGGCAATTTTCGGGCTAGTGGGTAGCGGGCGCTAACCCAGACTTTATCTTGAAGTTCGCCTGCTAGGCCGCTCGGTCTCGGGGGAAAAGTTTGTGCCAGGCGCAGGTGTGAGGATTATTCATAGATAACAATGTTTTAACAGCTTCCTTCGCGCCGTGGCAGTGCGACACACCTTCACAACTCTTTCCGGGAATTGGAGACACGGTACGGTTGCTGCGCCTACGCGTGCCGGTTATCTTCATTCCAAAACGTTGGAGGTGTTAATGTGATGTCTTTAATCACACGGCGGTAACACATAAAGATTTGATTTATTACGGAGAATTTCACTCGGAGGCGCTAATGCTGAAAAAACAATGTTGAAAATTTTATTATGATACATTATGGAGCAAAACTTGACTTCAGAAGGTATTGGAATAGGAATGTAGTTACTATGATATTATGTTAAATATAACTCAATAGGTGGGTTCACACGAGTCGAACTTTTGATGACGAACCTCACGCATACTATTACTGGATAACCTTCTCTGCTTGATACAGACTCGGCGAACATAGCTCGACTCACTAATACATTGACTACAAAGGTTCGCAGATCGTACAAATTCGAGCAAAGTTCGACTCGTGTGAACCGACCTAATGACGTCTGGGTTCGAATCTCAACTGAACCGTATCCCGTACGCTGGACTTGACTACTCTTGGTACGAGTAAAAACTAAATAAATGAAAGCTATAAATGGCAGATCCTAGATCTTGTTAAGGTTGTTTTATACACCAGATGATTCAGCCATTTCTGTCTTTCATTGTCATAATTATCAGACTCAATTAAGTCTGTGTATAAATGACTGTTCCTGTTGAGATTCGATCCAATCACGAAGAATATGTTAGGTCATGCGTTTGTGCACCTGACTAGCTTTGGATTTCTTTGGTATCCTGCAGGTGTTCAGAAAATAGTAAACACCCATGCAGTTAGATAGCTGTTATTTTTATCCAAACGTCCAAAAAGAATATGATCAATCAAATTAAATTTGCATTATTATTCTAAAGTTTCAAAAACTTTAAAAAATCATGTCTAATATTTCCACCATTCCAACATATTTTCAAAGCGTCTCACTTCGAGTTTCAGTAATTGTATTTTAGACACGTCTTTTTCGCTTAAAAAAACCCTTTTTTTCGTCTTCGTCTTCGTCTTCTTCTTCTTCTGTCATTCCGCGCTGTCACCTTGGGTTGTCACTTTGAGCTGTCACTTTGCTTTCTGACACAAGGTTTACAGTGTCAAATAATTTAATGTCCAACTTTTTATAATTGATTTAAGAGCTTTTGCAAACTTAAAGTAGTTTTTATACTATTGGATGTATCAATCAGATTATCTCGTGTGTAGGTCTGTTTGTAACAGTGCAGAACAAAATATCTTCCAATACATCATAACTTCAGATTCCAGAAACAAATATAAATTAAGTTTGAAATTAATCTCCATAATGTTGAGATCCAAATTCATCCAAATTTTAAAATATTCAAATTTTAAGAGAGGCTTACTACTGAAATGTTCGAAATACTGTCATTTCAAGCATGGAAATTATACTTCTTTTCTGTGTTATACACGAGATGTTGGCTAAAGCCTTTCAAACATCCAGACTTCTAGTACATCCAGACTTCTAGTAGACCTTCATGCTGCTGTTACATCACTACATGTAAGATACACACTGAAAACCTAACTCAGTTCGCTCGAAGCGGACTTAAAAGTGGCTATTTATCGTCAAACGATTCAGTCTAAGTTCACCGCGATATACACCCAGCATATGCTTTCGCCTTCGCAAAAATATCCTTCTCGCGTAACTTTTCGTCACTGATTAATTCCGTTCCCCTATCTTCTTCGCCATTCCATTTCCAGGTGAGCTCCCTTTGCGAAGCATATGCCATCTCAGGCCGTGAAGAAAAAGCCAGTAAAAAGGTAATTCCACGCTATCACACCAAAATCGCCCGACTCCAGTCAATCACGCGCGGCCCCCGGTGCCTCGGTGCCACCAGAGATGGAATCATTCATCAACGTGCGGGCACGTGAAGCGATCTCGTTTGCCCAAATCCCCTTTTGAATGAAGGGTATCTCTTCGGCATGCCGGCGTCGACCGGTGGGGAGACGGGAGTGATCGCGATAGTTACCTGCTGGCTCTCCAGCCCTTTCCAGCGGTGCGATGCGCTTTTGCTCGAGTCTGCCAACGCCAGCCTTGGCGTGTCGCTTAGAAAAGCGCATTGCCAAGCACCAGACGCCGGGCGGAGGCGAACAAACGACGATGCTGACAATATTTTATTATCACCGCAACCGCATCACATTCTCGCCGTGTCGTGTCCCCCAGGCGAAAGCGAAGAAACGAAACTCGAAACACTGCGCTCCGGCGGCGTTGTTCGTTCGCTTGTTTGGCTTTGTGGTGCGCCATTTCTCCAACGTCAACCCGCTCTCGGGGCGAACTTGCAACCGCCTCCAACTTTATCCCTCTCGAGCGAAATTCTAAGGACCATCACCTGCACGCTGCACTCCACGCTGAACTCCGCAAAAGCCGCGCGTTCGTTACGCGGGCAGGAAGCTGGCAGTAAAAGTGTCAACTTAAAATTCGGTTCACTTTTTCTTGCACGCGATACCGCGCGCCGCGTTCCTGGCGTCAGCTCGGTAGGTGGCGTCGGCGAACGCTTACGCCTGTCAGATCCGGTGGAACTTTCTTCACTCATCGGCACCTGCATTGTGTCGCAGCGCGCCACCGTGTGCCAAGCGGGGCGAAACACGAGAAAGGTAATAAGGAAAAACTGGAATGCCACTTTGCCCCGGGTTTTGGAGTACCCGGTGCCCGGAGGGTTGTTTCAGGTGCGAGTGTCCTGACAGCTTCAGGCATTTCTTGCGCGATTTCTTTTTGTGTGCCTCTGCAAAACCAAAGAATTCCAGATACCTGGCTGCGCACTCCTTGCTGCCCTTCGGCACCCGCAACAGATTCGTTTCTCCGAACCACCGGCGAAACACACGAGCTACAAACACATATTTCAAAAAGTTGAGTTGTATAATCATTCAAGCAGATAAAGATGCGAGCCAACGGTTGCGCTCGAGGATAGGACGGAGCACACCCACACCCACAGACACAAATTCAAGCGTTCCACACACACTAAAAAAAACTCTCGCACCGGAAACTTGCGCCTTATTCGGTGAATGTAAATTTGGCTGGAAAACCGTCCGAGAAGCGAGACGTACCGAATGGAGCAGGAGCACCAATCTTTGGTGCGAAATTTTCGCGATTCATCCCCCCGAATCCTTCGGCTTGAGGAGAAGCAGGATGAGACGGTTCAATTCCGAAGCTTACATTTTAACGAACGAGAATGCCCTTGCTCCTCAGCGAGCGATCCAAGCGACAAGAATGGATATCATTGTACACTGCATCCAATTTTCATCAAGACACCTTGAATAATTTTATATATTTTATTATTTTTTTTATAATTTGTGTAATTTATTAAGACATTTTCAAAAATATTTTATACACGTGTTCGTTCGCGAAGTTCGGATAGTTGCGGATTGTGTGAAATATTTATCAATCGTTGCTTGCAGCAGAATAGCGTGACGAAGAGAGATCGATGAGAGGCCATCGACTCATATTTATTAAGTTTGAGTGAGTGACGCAAGTGACACTTAGTTGGTCACTCACATTTTTTGCGATGCAGTACTAGAAGCAGTATTAGATGCAGTACTAGATGCTGCATCTAGAGCAGTTTCGATCTAGATCAGACGGACGAGTCTGAACAACATGTTTGAATTGAAAATTTATAATGATTTAAAATGTTTTTAAATCATGGATGTCTTGATGCTCTTTCAAATGTCAGAATTGGCTTTTTCCACCGAATTTTATCTAGAAATTATACAAATATTGTCCATCTGCTAACGTGACCAAACCAAAAGTTTCTAAATACTTATATCACTCAGTGTTCTAAACAGTCGACAATTTTTTCGACATTCGCCGAGTCAAAATCATTTCTTCACGATGCCACACTAGCGTCATTTCTCTACTCCTTTCAAATGAATGCCCATGACGTAGCAGTACAATTAATGCTGTTGTTGTTACCGTCAGCGCAGCCACGATCAAATGAATGTAAACAAAGTAGTTTGAATGTCATTTAAATTTTTCGCACATTCCATTTTTCGCGGATGATAGTGTTTATTTGCTCAAATTACAATCAGGATGATCAATTCCCATTTTCTAACTGAATATTTGTTTGCAAATAAGCGTAAGTAGTTATAATGAGTGCCAAATTCATTAAAAGAGAAGTAAATTCCTGTGGCAAGCCTCACCGAAGTTTGACAGAAGGAAGACAAATCGATGATAGGTAATCGAAAGCGTTCTAGTTCATTTGTAAAACCTTGAACATGAACGTCAAAAACACCCGAAAAATGTCATGGTATCGAACGACATTTTTTTAAAGTGAAAGTCAAATGAATCCATTGGGTTCGAATGTCGAGCCTCACACTGAATGAATGTAGGCAATTATATGGCAATGACTGTCATCTTTCCCGACACTGATATCACTGTTCAAAACTGTCTCTTTCATGATATTTTATCAACGCTTACTGTAGTTTATGCATAATTTTGCTAAAGACAAACGCTTAGTAGTAATAAATTGAGTAAACTACGACATTGTAAACTTTTTCTTGCGCTTTGCATGCTCAGAATTGCCAATTAATTCGCCGTATGCCAGCGTGTCCGTAACTGATGATTTTTAAACTATTTCAAACAAATAAACACAACAAAAACTGTACTTATAACAAACAAAAATAAGTTTCTCAAAATAATTTTCCTGCCTCATGAAGTAGCCCTATAGAACCTGACCGCAGTGTACCCCACGCCATACGCAACTGGAAGATTAATGAGTCTGCCAAGCTATTTAGGCTCCCGGTAGCATCAAACGCGAAATCTGTCATCACTGTAAAGCCACCGAGCTCCGAGACCGCTCCAAAAATATCCAAACATTCGGGAACACTCGAATGGGTACGGTTGAAGAGCTTTCATCTAAAAATAGCACGCAGGAATTCATCTGAATTAATTTCTGCGATCGACGCGCTTCTTCGAATGGGGTAGGAAACTATTTCGGGGTGGCACATGCCGCCCGCAGGATGCTCCGATAGGATCGATAACTTTTGTGACGGCTCGTGCGTTAAATTTGACAAATTAAGACACGCACATAGTTATTACATAACTGCTATCATTTTACCACACTGTACAACATTGTGTGGCTGAAACGATGCGCCATAAACCACATAAACCATCCCCATCGCACAGCGCATAAAACACGTCGTAAGCTATCGAAGCTAACGTTTGGCGCAATACACGAAACCGGCGTGCCTGGCCGCCACTTCAAACCCGTAAAAAAGCCCGGGTATCCGAACAATTCGCCAGGGTAATGTCGAGAGTGCCGGGAGGGTATCATCGCTTCGCAACTTTGCATCATCCCGCGCCGTACAGGAAACTGCTAGTTTCGACGCCGGCTGGCGTTGGAAGTGTGCGCACGGTACAGGCGGTTTTACGGCACGTCATTACGATAATCTGGAGCAGCTCCAGGAGTCTTTACGAGACCCGCATGGGTTCGGGTTTGGAGAAGTGTGTCATACTCTCTTGCTTGCTTGGGAGGTTAGGTGATTCCGGCCACAATGTTGTACGTACAATGTCATCGGCACTAGATAGTGTCGTTTGGAGAGGAATCTGTTTTTATAGACTCCACAGCAAGAAATTGGGAGATTGTGGAGCTCACCATCCCACCAGTTTGAAGTTCACTGTCGCGCGGGGGATTTAATTTATATTCACAGACCAGAACGCAGCGACATTCGTAAGTGTGGGTGGTGGAGTCGGTGCAATCATCGTCTTCTTCGCCTCCAAGAAGACGGATTTTACCCTCAATAAATCATCGCGAAACGTCAATTTTACTTACCATTACCCACCGCGGTCCCGTGCGGCCATGTGCCCGGAACTGCGCCAAGTGTCTTTCGAATGTTCATTTCCGCTCCGTGCGAGAAAAAAAGATTGCGTTGGCTGGCTCCGTGCTCCACCGGGGGATGATCCGGCGGTGCGGACAATCAATCGAAAATCCACCGAAGAACTGGAGACTCCCACCCGGCACCCGGTGTCTCGTGCGCGCCGGCCAAACGGGCGGAAATTACTCTCATCAATAATAAAAAACCCCAAGAAGGAACCCCGGACCGGAATATAAAAATCGCTCCGAACGCGGTGCCATGTCGCGCCGGTGGCAGCGAGCATTAAAATTTCCACCTTTGAGCGCTCGCCATTTGCTCTCGCGGTTGAATAAATCATGCCGCGCAATTCGTTTTTTGCTCCGTTCCCTCGCCAATGTCGTCGGCCCCTGGCGCGCTTGCCATTCCTGCGGACAGCGGAATCGGTACGAAATTCGGTTTTCATCACGACATTCCGGACGCAGGGTTGGGCCTACACCGGGCCCGGTAAACAGCTTCGCTATCCTTCATTTATTATGTAAAAAACATTGCGACCGTGGCATCCGCCGCCGGGTACGCCTTTAGCAGGAAGAGTTCTGATGAGATTCCGGAGTGGCGCTCTTTCTTTTCTTTTTTTTTTTTTTGTCCGTCGCCGAGCTCATCTTTCATCCACGGGCTTTGCTGCCCACACTTGAGGCGAAGGACACCACAGACGAAATAATTTGTCGGTGGAGGAAATCGATAAAAATTATAATATTTCATTAGACCACTGCTTTCTTCTTTCACTGATGGAAGACTTGGAAGACTGGGACGCTCTCAGTGTCTATTTCCGGTCTTGAGAGTTTTGTTTTAGACTTGACTCCTCCCGTCCAGTTATTAAGAAGTCATTGTTCGCAGATCGTACAAATTCGAGCAAAGTTCGACTCGTGTGAACCGACCTAATGACGTCTGGGTTCGAATCTCATCTGAACCGTATCCCGTACGCTGGACTTGACTAATTATGGTACGGGTAAAAACTAAATAAACGAAAGCTATAAATGGCAGATCCTAGATCTTGTTAAGGTTGTTTTATACACCAGATGATTCAGCCATTTCTGTCTTTCATTGTCATAATTATCAGACTCAATTAAGTCTGTGTATAAATGACTGTTCCTGTTGAGATTCGATCCAATCACGAAGAATATGTTAGGTCATGCGTTTGTGCACCTGACTAGCTTTGGATTTCTTTGGTATCCTGCAGGTGTTCAGAAAATAGTAAACACCCATGCAGTTAGATAGCTGTTATTTTTATCCAAACGTCCAAAAAGAATATGATCAATCAAATTAAATTTGCATTATTATTCTAAAGTTTCAAAAACTTTAAAAAATCATGTCTAATATTTCCACCATTCCAACATATTTTCAAAGCGTCTCACTTCGAGTTTCAGTAATTGTATTTTAGACACGTCTTTTTCGCTTAAAAAAACCCTTTTTTTCGTCTTCGTCTTCGTCTTCTTCTTCTTCTGTCATTCCGCGCTGTCACCTTGGGTTGTCACTTTGAGCTGTCACTTTGCTTTCTGACACAAGGTTTACAGTGTCAAATAATTTAATGTCCAACTTTTTATAATTGATTTAAGAGCTTTTGCAAACTTAAAGTAGTTTTTATACTATTGGATGTATCAATCAGATTATCTCGTGTGTAGGTCTGTTTGTAACAGTGCAGAACAAAATATCTTCCAATACATCATAACTTCAGATTCCAGAAACAAATATAAATTAAGTTTGAAATTAATCTCCATAATGTTGAGATCCAAATTCATCCAAATTTTAAAATATTCAAATTTTAAGAGAGGCTTACTACTGAAATGTTCGAAATACTGTCATTTCAAGCATGGAAATTATACTTCTTTTCTGTGTTATACACGAGATGTTGGCTAAAGCCTTTCAAACATCCAGACTTCTAGTACATCCAGACTTCTAGTAGACCTTCATGCTGCTGTTACATCACTACATGTGAGATACACACTGAAAACCTAACTCAGTTCGCTCGAAGCGGACTTAAAAGTGGCTATTTATCGTCAAACGATTCAGTCTAAGTTCACCGCGATATACACCCAGCATATTCTCTCGCCTTCGCTAAAATATCCTTCTCGCGTAACTTTTCGTCACTGATTAATTCCGTTCCCCTATCTTCTTCGCCATTCCATTTCCAGGTGAGCTCCCTTTGCGAAGCATATGCCATCTCAGGCCGTGAAGAAAAAGCCAGTAAAAAGGTAATTCCACGCTATCACACCAAAATCGCCCGACTCCAGTCAATCACGCGCGGCCCCCGGTGCCTCGGTGCCACCAGAGATGGAATCATTCATCAACGTGCGGGCACGTGAAGCGATCTCGTTTGCCCAAATCCCCTTTTGAATGAAGGGTATCTCTTCGGCATGCCGGCGTCGACCGGTGGGGAGACGGGAGTGATCGCGATAGTTACCTGCTGGCTCTCCAGCCCTTTCCAGCGGTGCGATGCGCTTTTGCTCGAGTCTGCCAACGCCAGCCTTGGCGTGTCGCTTAGAAAAGCGCATTGCCAAGCACCAGACGCCGGGCGGAGGCGAACAAACGACGATGCTGACAATATTTTATTATCACCGCAACCGCATCACATTCTCGCCGTGTCGTGTCCCCCAGGCGAAAGCGAAGAAACGAAACTCGAAACACTGCGCTCCGGCGGCGTTGTTCGTTCGCTTGTTTGGCTTTGTGGTGCGCCATTTCTCCAACGTCAACCCGCTCTCGGGGCGAACTTGCAACCGCCTCCAACTTTATCCCTCTCGAGCGAAATTCTAAGGACCATCACCTGCACGCTGCACTCCACGCTGAACTCCGCAAAAGCCGCGCGTTCGTTACGCGGGCAGGAAGCTGGCAGTAAAAGTGTCAACTTAAAATTCGGTTCACTTTTTCTTGCACGCGATACCGCGCGCCGCGTTCCTGGCGTCAGCTCGGTAGGTGGCGTCGGCGAACGCTTACGCCTGTCAGATCCGGTGGAACTTTCTTCACTCATCGGCACCTGCATTGTGTCGCAGCGCGCCACCGTGTGCCAAGCGGGGCGAAACACGAGAAAGGTAATAAGGAAAAACTGGAATGCCACTTTGCCCCGGGTTTTGGAGTACCCGGTGCCCGGAGGGTTGTTTCAGGTGCGAGTGTCCTGACAGCTTCAGGCATTTCTTGCGCGATTTCTTTTTGTGTGCCTCTGCAAAACCAAAGAATTCCAGATACCTGGCTGCGCACTCCTTGCTGCCCTTCGGCACCCGCAACAGATTCGTTTCTCCGAACCACCGGCGAAACACACGAGCTACAAACACATATTTCAAAAAGTTGAGTTGTATAATCATTCAAGCAGATAAAGATGCGAGCCAACGGTTGCGCTCGAGGATAGGACGGAGCACACCCACACCCACAGACACAAATTCAAGCGTTCCACACACACTAAAAAAAACTCTCGCACCGGAAACTTGCGCCTTATTCGGTGAATGTAAATTTGGCTGGAAAACCGTCCGAGAAGCGAGACGTACCGAATGGAGCAGGAGCACCAATCTTTGGTGCGAAATTTTCGCGATTCATCCCCCCGAATCCTTCGGCTTGAGGAGAAGCAGGATGAGACGGTTCAATTCCGAAGCTTACATTTTAACGAACGAGAATGCCCTTGCTCCTCAGCGAGCGATCCAAGCGACAAGAATGGATATCATTCTACACTGCATCCAATTTCCATAGAGCCACCGCATATAGTTATATATATTTAATTTATATAATTTATTAAGACATTTTCACAGATAATTTATACATGATAGAATTGAAAATACACAACGAATTAATATGCTTTTAAATCACGGTTTTCTTGATTCGGATTTCAGATGTGGGAAATGACCTTTTCCAAAGAATTTTATCTAGAAATTTAACACACATAATCCATTTACTAGCGTGACCATACCAAAAGTCTCTAAATCCTTATTTATTTATTTAATCAGAAGTGACGGCCTCGCCGTATTGCTCTCTAAATTCTTATATCACTGTTCAAAACTATCACGTTCATAATATTTGATCAACTCTTTCTGTCGGTTTATGCATAATTTTGTAAGGAACAAACGCTTAGTCGTATTCAATTGAGTAAAATTACCTATTTGAGTCATTTTCTTCCACTGAATATATGAATATATGCTCAATATTCACACTAAGCTGGCCGTATACAAGTGTGTCCTTAACTGGTGATTTGTACACCATTTCAAACAAATGAACACAACAAAAATGTACTTCTGTTACATTTTTAGGTGCAATGTAAATAAATAAATTATATTTATTAATAAACCGTCTTGCTGCTTGCTTGACTGCTTGCTTGCGACACATGCTCTTCTCTGCTTCGGCCCGCTTGACAGATGTCAAGTCTCCGCACGGTGTTCCCAGGCATAATCACGGTGGTCCACCAACAACTTATAACAAACAAAAATAAGTTTCTTAATAGAAGTTTCCTTCTCCAAGAGGTAGCCCTATAGAACCTGGACGCAGTGTATTCCACGCCATACGCAACTGGAAGATTAATGAGTCTGCCAAGCTATTTAGGCTCCCGGTAGCATCAAACGCGAAATCTGTCATCACTGTAGAGCTACCGAGCTCCGCGACCGCTCCAAAAATAGCCAAACATTCGGGAACGCTCGAATGGGTACGGTTGAAGAGCTTTCATCTAAAAATAGCACGCAGGAATTCAGTTGAATTAATTTTTGCGATCGACGCGCTTCTTCGAATGGGGTAGCAAACTATTTCGGGGTGGCACATGCCGCCCGCAGGATGCTCCGATAGGATCGATAACTGTTGTGACGGCTCGTGCGTTAAATTTGACAAATTAAGACACGCACAGCCTTGTGCTCGTATCCAATTCTGGTTATTACATAACTGCTATCATT
The DNA here is from genome assembly GCA_002091845.1 of Anopheles cracens. Taxonomy (NCBI): domain Eukaryota; kingdom Metazoa; phylum Arthropoda; class Insecta; order Diptera; family Culicidae; genus Anopheles; species Anopheles cracens. The sequence continues at coordinate 49,316 of KZ071563.1, read as the reverse complement.
TTACCACACTGTACAACATTGTGTGGCTGAAACGATGCGCCATAAACCACATAAACCATCCCCATCGCACAGCGCATAAAACACGTCGTAAGCTATCGAAGCTAACGTTTGGCGCGATACACGAAACCGGCGTGCCAGGTCGCCACTTCAAACCCGTAAAAATGCGCGGGTATCCGAACAATTCGCCTGGGTAATGCCGAGAGCGCCGGGAGGGTATCATCGCTTCGCAACTTTGCATCATCCCGCGCCGTACAGGAAACTGCTAGTTTCGACGCCGGCTGGCGTTGGAAGTGTGCGCACGGTACAGGCGGTTTTACGGCACGTCATTACGATAATCTGGAGCAGCTCCAGGAGTCTTTACGAGACCCGCATGGGTTCGGGTTTGGAGAAGTGTGTCATACTCTCTTGCTTGCTTGGGAGGTTAGGTGATTCCGGCCACAATGTTGTACGTACAATGTCATCGGCACTAGATAGTGTCGTTTGGAGAGGAATCTGTTTTTATAGACAAGTGGGGAGGGGGGGGGGCAGGAGGGTGGATAAGATGACGATGATTTCCTCCCATCCCTGGTTCGGACAGAAATCGTCCTTCGTCCTTGGCAAACGCTTCCGCTCGCCATCGATGGAGACGCCCAGTCGCCGACGCTCGAGGCCGAAGGGGGCGACGACACAGCGCGAACGGGGCAAAACCGGAACCCGGCGACGGCCGGCGATCTAGATCGAAACAGCGTGAATACGAACCTCGTCGTTGGGTGGCTGTAAATGAATAAATTATTTAATTGGAAGGAAGTTATCCCATTACAGAGGCCACTCCATTCAATCGGTCCGTATCGTTCCACCGGGTGTGTGTGTATGTGGCCTTGTGTGGCTAATAGGAGGCGTGGTAGTGTGTGTGCGTGCATGTTCAGGAAAAGGGTCCAAACTGTAATTCAAACAATCCACATCCATATGCTCACACGATCTAGCATGGCCTCGTGTGTGTGTGTTTGTGTGTGTTTGTGAACGCCGTATGCAAACGAAAGCAGCGCCAGAAAGCCAATCGGTCGGCGGTCGGGTAATATCCATCCAACGTCTTGTTCGCACCCGTTCGTGGTAAGGACGTTGATGAATTCGGATCTAATTGTTGCGGCAACAGCTCGTTCCTGTCTGGTTTCCGCGTATCCGGACGATGCCTCCTTCCCGCATACAGGCATAGTGCGATTGTGGTTATTGTAATTGTGCTTGTTCAGCTGCTGCTGCCCATCGCTGCATCGGATGTTCAAACTCGAGTGCATACACTTCCAAACGTATATTAAATTAACTTTAATGAATAGTGAAGCTTTTGTGAACAATTCAATCAATATAATCTACATCCGGAGGGTTCAATGGCACATTAAATTTTCAGTACTAATATTGATGTATGAATGTTTCAGATCGATCAAGTATATTCGAACTGTGTTGTGTTCTATAACATTTTAATGCACTACCTGTCATATTTCAGGTTTTATCTGCACAATGTTATCAGAAAAAACGAAAACATGTTATGGAAAATCGATAAAAATTATGTTATCAATATTCCATTGCTTTATTTCCATAAAATTACCGATGTAAACTAAAAATAATGAATTTTTAATTAATCCAAATTTTTAAGCATTACTAAATACAATATTTATCAACGATTTTTTTTTCAGCTTGATTGATTTTTAACACTTTCGGTCAAATGGACCGAATACTCCTTTGGTGCAAATCGAGGTGTCCATTGACACCTAGAAGGCTATTTTTGGCAATTATTGAACGATTTGGCTGAAATTTTCACCAGTAGTGCGTAAACTTTTCTAGTTTTATAATTCGTCGAGAATTGTGACCCTAATCCCTCCCGTTCGCTCCCCAGCCCCCCTCAAGTAAAAATCCACCGACATCAAAATTTAAAAAAAAACTTAAAAAACTATACGTAAAAAAAATCGGAACCCGAATTCCATGAAATGGCGTATAAGGGCAGTGGTCCAGAACCTACGAAAAAAAGATATAAAAAATCCGATCAAAATTGTGGAAATGGCATCATTTTGAACATTCCGTCCCGCTGTCTTTTCATAGAGAAAGTCACATGTCAATTGCGGAAGCTATGGAAAATCGTGCAGACCGAATAAAAAGTGTTTTTTTCTATATAAATATTACAAAATTGAATCAATTATGACTTAAAACAGCATAATGCACAATAAAAACGTAATTTGAATACCGAATGTCACGAGTTCTAAGCAAAAAACTTCTTCTTATTTTGAGGTATAAAGTGAAGCCAATCGTACAATTTTGATCGGCAAATTCTGAAATTTTTATTGTAGGTCCTGGACCACTGCCCCTGTATGCCATTTCATGGGATTCGGGCTGCAAAAATGTTTACGTATAGTTTTGCAGGTTTTTATTTTGAAATTTGACGTTGGCGGATTTTTACTTGAGAGGAGCTGGGGAGCAAACACGAAGAGGCGAGGGGCTAGGGAGCAAAAATATAAGACTTTGGGTGAAAACCGTTTGTATATATCTCTAACCGTTTTTTAGTTACCGAAGCTCTAAGTTGCAAAAGTGTCAATTGACACCAGATTTGTTCGTTAGTGTTAAGTTCCTTTGAAATAATGTCTACTGAAAGGAAAAATAATTCCTCTGGTTTTTGAAGAATCTTTCTGCCGTCCTGAAATTCAAAATAAATTAACTTTTTTCGTCTTCTTTTTCTTGCCAGTAAGGTTACAGTAACTTTATGTTATGACATATTTACGTTGTCTATTATTCATTTATTGAAACTAATAACGTTGTATGGTCAAGAGTTTCTATTTTCGAACAAATTTTATATTAAAGTCAATTTAAATTTTCATATTTTTTTTAATATGTATCAAAAACATTTATTAACAAATGGAAACTAACGTAATTTATTAACAAAATAACATAGTTTGATTTTTTAATATATGTTATTAACAACTGTCACTAACGAACTCTCATATCACAAGTCCATGTTGTGTATTCAATTTTGATCGTCTTTGCTATCTGAAGAGAAGTTCTTGCTAGATCATTGCTAGAAATATCTTAATTTGATCGAAAAATATGTTTAGTGAGAAACAAAAATCGCGCTGCATCTAACAAAATTGAAGTGTTCAAACCATTGGATCTTTTGTTCGTAGCGCTCCCCAGCCCCCCTCAAGTAAAAATCCACCGACATCAAAATTTAAAAAAAAACTTAAAAAACTATACGTAAAAAAAATCGGAACCCGAATTCCATGAAATGGCGTATAAGGGCAGTGGTCCAGAACCTACGAAAAAAAGATATAAAAAATCCGATCAAAATTGTGGAAATGGCATCATTTTGAACATTCCGTCCCGCTGTCTTTTCATAGAGAAAGTCACATGTCAATTGCGGAAGCTATGGAAAATCGTGCAGACCGAATAAAAAGTGTTTTTTTCTATATAAATATTACAAAATTGAATCAATTATGACTTAAAACAGCATAATGCACAATAAAAACGTAATTTGAATACCGAATGTCACGAGTTCTAAGCAAAAAACTTCTTCTTATTTTGAGGTATAAAGTGAAGCCAATCGTACAATTTTGATCGGCAAATTCTGAAATTTTTATTGTAGGTCCTGGACCACTGCCCCTGTATGCCATTTCATGGGATTCGGGCTGCAAAAATGTTTACGTATAGTTTTGCAGGTTTTTATTTTGAAATTTGACGTTGGCGGATTTTTACTTGAGAGGAGCTGGGGAGCAAACACGAAGAGGCGAGGGGCTAGGGAGCAAAAATATAAGACTTTGGGTGAAAACCGTTTGTATATATCTCTAACCGTTTTTTAGTTACCGAAGCTCTAAGTTGCAAAAGTGTCAATTGACACCAGATTTGTTCGTTAGTGTTAAGTTCCTTTGAAATAATGTCTACTGAAAGGAAAAATAATTCCTCTGGTTTTTGAAGAATCTTTCTGCCGTCCTGAAATTCAAAATAAATTAACTTTTTTCGTCTTCTTTTTCTTGCCAGTAAGGTTACAGTAACTTTATGTTATGACATATTTACGTGGTCTATTATTCATTTATTGAAACTAATAACATTGTATGGTCAAGAGTTTCTATTTTCGAACAAATTTTATATTAAAATCAATTTAAATTTTCATATTTTTTATATATATAACAAGAACATTTATTAATAAATGTCAACTAACTTAATTTATTTTAAAAAAAAAAAATAAAGTTTATTTTTTTAAATATATCTTTTTACCAACTGTCAGAGTCAATAAAAAACTCTCGTATCGTAGTTCTAAGTATTTTTTTTCAATTTTAATCGTCTTTGCTATCTGGAGAGAAGTTCTTGCTGGATCATTGCTAGAAATATCTTAATTTGATCGAAAAACATGTTTAGTGAGAAACAAAAATCGCGCTGCATCTAACAAAATTGAAGTGTTCAAACCATTGGATCTTTTGTTCGTAGAACGTTTCTAATCATGAAACAATAAACATTCATATACTTTCTGATAATAAAAACAAAACAATCAAATTGTCTTCCAAATGTGACACCATCAAGGGTGGAAACCTGTGAAAAACACCCTTCCGTAGCTAATCCCACCAACCAGCTCGGAATCAAATCTCATTCAAAAAACGCTTCTAACCACACCATAAAATCTCCGTCCGTGTCGCGTCCACCCTCGCCAAAGCGCCAGTTGGCTATGCGCACCTTGTGTAATATTAATTTAACCGCATTACGAGCGGATTAGTGAGCTCGAGTATTAACGCTGCGGGCCATAATGCCTCTTGATTCGCCCGTCTCGGCCATCGGAAGCATCGCACTGCCGGCCGCCGTGACTAGTGCGATCGAATGTTCGTTCCATCTCCCTGGGTAACGACCGGGCACGGGCAATGAGAAAAACAAATAGTTGCGTCCCCACATCACCGTTGCCGTTGGTTGAGCTCCGCGCTAAACCCCCCTCGAGGCAATCGTAAAAGTCTTCGGTTCCGCCTTTTGCCCTGTTTTGCTGACCGGAAGCGGGTAACTCGAATACGGACGTCGGACGTCGTCAAACCTCCCCCATATCACCACAACCAACTGGGGTCTCTAATTCCCCGTAATCCAATAAATAGCTTATGGCACCTCGATGCCGACGCGGCTCCGATAATCGAGTTTTCTTGCGCGGCTAACAGTTTCATTTCGTTTCGTCCCCTTTTGCAGCGCGAGCTGGATGATTGGAGGAGCGATCCTGTAGGTACCGGATGTTGCTGCTTCACCGCGCGCCATCCATCGAGTGCTGGAGTTAGCGTGCGGCGATAGGAAGACATCGCTGCCTTTCCAGTGGAATCAGCGCAGGTGTTTGACGATAAGTTTGACGACGACATTCGGGCGCCACCTTCCGGGCGTTAGCAATCAATCCTGTAGAGGCGAAGACGAGGAAGACGAACGAGAGTATCCCTCACCAAAAACACCAAAATCAACATGGCAACCGGCAGAGCAACATCGCGAGTACGGCCGCGCCGTGGCGTCTT
>KZ071563.1:18281-32207 GCA_002091845.1 Anopheles cracens | reverse complement strand
CCGAGAGTCCGTTAAAACCGGCGCCCGACCCAGTTCCTCATGGTTAATTTTTATTACACTAATCACTGCGTCCGATGTGGTTCGGCTATTGCTTGCAGTTTGTTGCGACACGCTGCGCTGACGCTTTTTTGCACCCACCGTAATGCACAGCCACCATCAAAACGACAATTTGTCCCCGCCGGTCATAAAACAAATCGCATGGAAACGCATCCTTTCCGCCACAACATCCGCCAGACAGTGTGTTGTTGTTTGCTTTTGTGTGTGTGTGAGTGTGTTTTGCTCATGATTTTATGAGCGACGGACGAGTTTTGCAAATTTCCCATCCACAACACGGTGCGATAAACATTGTTTCCATTGGACGGTTGGTGGGCGGAAAAGGTGGTGGATCCGCCGGCAAAAAGCAACCATTCCGACTCGAGCTGGAAAACTTCTCACGACTGTGCTGGGGTCCACCGCGTTGCACTCGGGCAGGGTTTGCTGGGTTTTTTTTTCCTCTCGTTTCGTTTGCTTCAGCTCATTGTATCTCGCCCTCCTTTTCGGGATGCAATCGCGCACCTCGGCGGTGGTGCTAATTTCGTCGTGTTCCCGTCGCTCCGTCGGTCGAGCGCGTTTATGCGTCCGCGGTGGAATTATTCCCAACTCCATCGCCAACACGACCGCTAAACGGGCGAAGAACGGGCGAGAGATTGCCGAAACAAACCGAGAGTCCGTTAAAACCGGCGCCCGACCCAGTTCCTCATGGTTAATTTTTATTACACTAATCACTGCGTCCGATGTGGTTCGGCTATTGCTTGCAGTTTGTTGCGACACGCTGCGCTGACGCTTTTTTGCACCCACCGTAATGCACAGCCACCATCAAAACGACAATTTGTCCCCGCCGGTCATAAAACAAATCGCATGGAAACGCATCCTTTCCGCCACAACATCCGCCAGACAGTGTGTTGTTGTTTGCTTTTGTGTGTGTGTGAGTGTGTTTTGCTCATGATTTTATGAGCGACGGACGAGTTTTGCAAATTTCCCATCCACAACACGGTGCGATAAACATTGTTTCCATTGGACGGTTGGTGGGCGGAAAAGGTGGTGGATCCGCCGGCAAAAAGCAACCATTCCGACTCGAGCTGGAAAACTTCTCACGACTGTGCTGGGGTCCACCGCGTTGCACTCGGGCAGGGTTTGCTGGGTTTTTTTTTCCTCTCGTTTCGTTTGCTTCAGCTCATTGTATCTCGCCCTCCTTTTCGGGATGCAATCGCGCACCTCGGCGGTGGTGCTAATTTCGTCGTGTTCCCGTCGCTCCGTCGGTCGAGCGCGTTTATGCGTCCGCGGTGGAATTATTCCCAACTCCATCGCCAACACGACCGCTAAACGGGCGAAGAACGGGCGAGAGATTGCCGAAACAAAGTCGCTGGGAAGAAAAATGAGAACGATTCCGCAAACGAAATGAATTCAATTTAATCATCGTGACATTTCAATTTACCAACCGATTTAGCTGGGGTGGGGTGTGTGGGGGGGGGAAGGGAGTGGGAGGTAGGAGAGCACCTTGTTTTTGCTTTTCCTCGCCCCCTCATTACAGCAATTGTTGCATTGATGCATTCGACCGTTCTTGCCGGCGTCGCCGCCACCCGCCGGTCGTTTGTTCCGTCCATCATCACCTTTTGTGGGTATGTGTGTGTGTGATGCACACGGTCGAGCGGCGAGCTGGACGAAACGAAATAACTAATTTTAATTAAATTATTTCGCCCGCTTTCTATGCGTCCTGGATCGGCTGAGCGGCTTCTTTTCGTGTGACCGCCGTTCGAAGTCGACAGCAGCTACTAAACCAAATGCACCGGCGGGGCGTGCAGTGCAACGTTGCAGTTTCGCATGACCGAGGGCCACATGGGCTGGGGAAAGAAGCCGGCATCATTAGCTGAAAGTTTTGCCTCCCCGCCCAGGAGACCCGCTGCCCTAATCAACGCTCCATTCAAACCGCGTCACACGAAAGCAGAAAACAACACACGGTCACGGTGATTCATCCCATCGCGGCAGCTTTCAATATCTATCGCGCTGCCTCGTGTAATCCAGTGGGTCTTAGGGGATGGCTGCTGCAGCCCGAAGAAAACCTCATCGCTCATTTCACCCAGACAGTGGGACAGCCAGGGACAGCTTGCATTGGAAGGAATCTGCTGAAAGTGTCAGTAGTACGTGGGCTTATGAAAAGGGGTTCTGAAGTTTTTTTTTCAATTTGCTGAGTGAGCTTTATCGAACCATCGACACTTTTTCAAAGCTCGAGCTAGCCAAACTAAGAAATGAAGGTGATATAATACAGTTTCAAAGATTTCACACAAAAACTAAAAGTGGAAATACATTATTCGAATAAATACTATTAATTTTAAGCAAAGACATCATGGAAATGTAGTTTTTTGAACATATCGCTGTTTTCAACTGTTGGAAAAAAATATTTTACTTGAATCTATGCAATTGATATACCTCACTTTTTATCGTATTTAATAGTCTCAATTATTTAATCTTTAAACCTCTTATACCTGGTTTTCTAGAGAGTCAATAAGTTTTCATTTGTTTTTCATAATTAAACCTAGGAGAACTTCAACTTATAGTTTTCCTTATCAAAATAAATAGCTTTTCATTTATTTGTATTAATTTATAATTTTATTGATACTTTTTTGTATGAAATTATATTAGAACATCAATGACTTTTAGTTCATATATTTCTAGTATCTTAATAGTTTTATTAATTTCTGTTTATAGTTTTATATTAAGCTTATCAGCAGATGAGTTAGTATCAACTCTTGGTATCAACATGAGATGATCAACTCAGCACCTATATTTAGTTTTACAACATAATTTTAAAGGAAAGCTCACCAAGCTTTGAACACAGAATATTGAACATAGAGACTGTCCAATTTATCACGAATATAGACCCGAGAGTCCGTTAAAACCGGCGCCCGACCCAGTTCCTCATGGTTAATTTTTATTACACTAATCACTGCGTCCGATGTGGTTCGGCTATTGCTTGCAGTTTGTTGCGACACGCTGCGCTGACGCTTTTTTGCACCCACCGTAATGCACAGCCACCATCAAAACGACAATTTGTCCCCGCCGGTCATAAAACAAATCGCATGGAAACGCATCCTTTCCGCCACAACATCCGCCAGACAGTGTGTTGTTGTTTGCTTTTGTGTGTGTGTGAGTGTGTTTTGCTCATGATTTTATGAGCGACGGACGAGTTTTGCAAATTTCCCATCCACAACACGGTGCGATAAACATTGTTTCCATTGGACGGTTGGTGGGCGGAAAAGGTGGTGGATCCACCGGCAAAAAGCAACCATTCCGACTCGAGCTGGAAAACTTCTCACGACTGTCCTGGGGTCCACCGCGTTGCACTCGGGCAGGGTTTGCTGGGTTTTTTTTCCCTCTCGTTTCGTTTGCTTCAGCTCATTGTATCTCGCCCTCCTTTTCGGGATGCAATCGCGCACCTCGGCGGTGGTGCTAATTTCGTCGTGTTCCCGTCGCTCCGTCGGTCGAGCGCGTTTATGCGTCCGCGGTGGAATTATTCCCAACTCCATCGCCAACACGACCGCTAAACGGGCGAAGAACGGGCGAGAGATTGCCGAAACAAAGTCGCTGGGAAGAAAAATGAGAACGATTCCGCAAACGAAATGAATTCAATTTAATCATCGTGACATTTCAATTTACCAACCGATTTAGCTGGGGTGGGGTGTGTGGGGGGGGGAAGGGAGTGGGAGGTAGGAGAGCACCTTGTTTTTGCTTTTCCTCGCCCCCTCATTACAGCAATTGTTGCATTGATGCATTCGACCGTTCTTGCCGGCGTCGCCGCCACCCGCCGGTCGTTTGTTCCGTCCATCATCACCTTTTGTGGGTATGTGTGTGTGTGATGCACACGGTCGAGCGGCGAGCTGGACGAAACGAAATAACTAATTTTAATTAAATTATTTCGCCCGCTTTCTATGCGTCCTGGATCGGCTGAGCGGCTTCTTTTCGTGTGACCGCCGTTCGAAGTCGACAGCAGCTACTGAACCAGATGCACCGGCGGGCGTGCAGTGCAACGTTGCAGTTTCGCATGACCGAGGGCCACATGGGCTGGGGAAAGAAGCCGGCATCATTAGCTGAAAGTTTTGCCTCCCCGCCCAGGAGACCCGCTGCCCTAATCAACGCTCCATTCAAACCGCGTCACACGAAAGCAGAAAACAACACACGGTCACGGTGATTCATCCCATCGCGGCAGCTTTCAATATCTATCGCGCTGCCTCGTGTAATCCAGTGGGTCTTAGTGGAATGGCTGCTGCAGCCCGAAGAAAACCTCATCGCTCATTTCACCCAGACAGTGGGACAGCCAGGGACAGCTTGCATTGGAAGGAATCTGCTGAAAGTGTCAGTAGTACGTGGGCTTATGAAAAGGGGTTCTGAAGTTTTTTTTTCAATTTGCTGAGTGAGCTTTATCGAAACATCGACACTTTTTTAAAGCTCGAGCTAACCAAACTAAGAAATGAAGGTGATATAATACAGTTTCAAAGATTTCACACAAAAACTAAAAGTGGAAATACATTATTCGAATAAATACTATTAATTTTAAGCAAAGACATCATGGAAATGTAGTTTTTTGAACATATCGCTGTTTTCAACTGTTGGAAAAAAATATTTTACTTGAATCTATGCAATTGATATACCTCACTTTTTATCGTATTTAATAGTCTCAATTATTTAATCTTTAAACCTCTTATACCTGGTTTTCTAGAGAGTCAATAAGTTTTCATTTGTTTTTCATAATTAAACCTAGGAGAACTTCAACTTATAGTTTTCCTTATCAAAATAAATAGCTTTTCATTTATTTGTATTAATTTATAATTTTATTGATACTTTTTTGTATGAAATTATATTAGAACATCAATGACTTTTAGTTCATATATTTCTAGTATCTTAATAGTTTTATTAATTTCTGTTTATAGTTTTATATTAAGCTTATCAGCAGATGAGTTAGTATCAACTCTTGGTATCAACATGAGATGATCAACTCAGCACCTATATTTAGTTTTACAACATAATTTTAAAGGAAAGCTCACCAAGCTTTGAACACAGAATATTGAACATAGAGACTGTCCAATTTATCACGAATATAGACAGAAATTGAGTCATTAAAACACTTATACTGAGAACTGTGTTCTAACACTTCTAGCCGTTTAAACTGTGTTTTCGTGTACTTCTGAAAGTATCTCTATATATACAACAGATTCAAACGATTTAATGCTTGATATAACGATACATTATGCATTTTGTGTTTCTCACGTTTTTAAGATTTCCTCACACCCTCAAACCATCATGGCTAGATCTTCTAGAAAATCCTTTAAAATAGTAGATCAGTGTTTCAATTTAAAAAAAAAAACGCATTGCAGAGTAATTACAAACTATGGCAAACCTTTGAAAGTGTTCCCTAGCTATTGAATGCAACCGAATGTTCAATAAAAACTCAACGTCAGCCAACTCCCGCATCTTCTCGCCAAACGCATCCACCGCAGGCACCGTTCCGAGTAAAACTTGACCGTCGTTCACAGCTCGTTAATGCGCATTACATCCTGCTCGGCGAAGGATCACGCTCGCATCCTTGCATACGCGTCTCACTGCCCCGGCCATACTCGCCTAGAAAAGCGTTTTTTGAAAGTTTTCTCACCCTCTCTCTCTCTCGTTCTCCATTTAATCTCCGTGACACGTTCACGAAAGCGCCGAAGCTCAACAGGGCCCAGAGATGCTTACGCCAGTAAATTAGCGTCCCGTTTGCCGCTGAACGAATGGGAATCGCATTCGCTACACCACGGCAAGGACACCGGCGACGGCTGGCAGCAGCTGGAGAACGTATAATCCAGCCGTTTTGCTCCGACAGTAATTAGACGTGTTAACCGGGGATAAACCATTCAATGCTGTGCGGGGCTGGTCCTATGCGGAAGGTTCTGTGGCTCTGTGTTTTTTTTTGTTTGCTTGCTGTCAAGGATTTTCTATATTTTGCAGCTTTCAGATGCGATGTTTTTCGAGCATCTCTGCTCACTTGTTCACTGCTGTGGTGAGCAGCAATTTTTTTTCGAATCGCCTTCATTTCTTTTTCGTCATCAACTCGTTCAGGAAATGCACTCCATCGGTACGGACAACGTCAGAGTAGATGCTCCACAGTACCCTGCAGGATCCGCATTGTTTGCGTGGAAAGCAACCGTGCCGCGTGAGGATGGGAGCTAATGGAAATTTCGCTGCCACAACTGCATGTATTCCCACCAATAACGAGTGCCCGTTGAGCTCTGCGTGCATTAGCGGAACTGTTTATGGGTGAACATCATCAAACGCAAACAACAACTGGGCATCCTTGAAGATATTTATGGAGGACAAGTTAAGTATCTCTAGAACGATTTGATTTGTTCAAATGAAAGTTTATACAACATTCACTAAAGTTATTCAAAACTAAGTTTTTCTAAGCCTCAATTGAAGCTTCCACAGCATATGGAGTCCGCCCAGCGTATGTCGTCGCCGTAAGGCAGGAAACAGAACCAAATTTGTCTTCATCCTTTCGCACGCCGCCCAGCGCCCTGTTGTGTGTGGGTCATGTTGAAGAATTAATTAATGAGCCGCAATACTGCCATCAACAACCATTCCGTCGCCGCGCTGACACTTTACGACACTATTTGCTCTGCCGCCTCAAAAACTTCCACCTTACGTACTGACGCACTTGCGGGTAGAAATATTTGACCATTTTTGTGTTTTTTTTTTGCTGCCCTGCCTTTGTCTCTTATTATGCCATGTCGTCGTCGCCGGGGAAAACCCAGCACGGCATAACCGCGTTGGTGTTGGGGTTGGCATTTTTCGTCCGCCTCCGTTCCTGGTGCATGTTAATGAGTTGGTGTACGTGATGGAAGGCTGCTGGAATGTTAAGCTTCGCCTAATTTTGCTCGCGTTTTTTGCCAAGCTCTCCGGCAATGGTTTTATGTTGTATTTCGTCGAGGAATCTCGTTTGAGCCGCCCGGAAGCTGCCCGAAGCGAAGGCTGTTGAGATAGTTGACGCTTCTTTTATAGATTTATTACGAGTTCAAGATGTCGTCGGTCAACTGGAATTGGGAGGCTAAAGGGTGATATATTTACCTGATGTATTTTTTCCTCCTACACTGGGGTCCTATTCAGCCAAGTAGAGACGCTTTTATGCCGACCGTAGATGGGAAAAGGAAAAAACCTCTCCGGTAGGTTTATGTACTTCCTACCGTCCAGAGTTTTTTTTCAAACTAGAGACGCAGGCTCTGTTAACGTACTGAAGCAGCAGTTGCACGAATCATGGCTGCAAAAAAAACAAACAAAATGAAATAGCTCAACATAACTTCATGGTCCGATGTGAGAATAAAGGAAATTTTTTGGTCTTTTTCTTTTATTCAACATACTGTTTGTGTGGTTGTAATCCTACATAATTAGTGGAACGTGCTGGCTTGGAAGATCTCCTGAATCGCTTAATTCGAGACCATATCTTGGTATCACGTGGCTTAAGATAGTTCTAGAGCGAGTAGAAATAACACTACCAGAAAATACATTTCGGCATGTTTTTGAATTCTTATTATTTATTACCAAAACAGATTCATCGCTGGTTATCCCTGGTTTAATCAAAATAGACTACTCCATCTTAGAATTTTATATACTTTATAGAATTTTATATTTTATATTTATATTTATATTTGGAATGTTTATATCAAATCATATATGTTTAATAAATAACAGAATTATTAGACCAGACAACAGCTAAGATGAATACCCAAGGTGGTTAAATTGGTTGTATAGATCTTGAAAAGAGCTGGATGAACCAAATAACAACTCATTACAACAGTTAAACGGAATTATGGAGCAATGGTTATTGACAAGGTAAGAACTCTGTCCATGAGTGATGCAATGAGTTGCAATATTAGCTATCCATATGTAAAATATAACAATCTCATTGCTCTCCATCATATATTAAGAGACAAGTGAGCATTGACAGGATATTAAAAAGAAAGGTTAAGTGATTTTGTTGGCGTATCTGAAGTTAAACATGCTTCTTGCAAACAATTGCAAAGAACAGACGCTTAAAAACTTTTTTTAACAACTCTTTGTGCAGATATTAAGAGCTTTTCTTAAGTCCAATTTAGAGCATCTTCGCATGCGACCCTTTAAAATGATCTCCCGACAATTGCCCGACGGCACACCAAACCATAATAATGCTTAATTATGACGGTACGAAATTAATGACAGCCAGTATAATTTGTCCTCCCGGTTGGTTATTGACCGCATAGCTCAATGTCACTCAATCTCCGTACGTACACACACGCAACCCGCACCGTCTTCAACCGCTTCAACTGTCCCCAAAAAACCCTTCAGGCAGGAACCTTCAGCTTCGGCAGGATGTACACTCCCCAGGAACGGGTTTCGATAGCCCTAGGTTGGAGGTTTGCGTTTTATTTTTTTTTTTCTTGTTCCTGTTCCTCTCCAATTCGTTCTCCACTTTAGCCTTCATATCGGACACGACGGAAGATAGCAAGGCGACATGCGTATGCACTCTGCTTAATCACTTCAGCCCCGTTGGCGCAATGGCTGCCCCGGATTACGCTGGGACACGAATTACATAATATTGCTCTCACCGGCACCGTGCGTAACACCGTGCGTCCTTGTTTTTTTGCGTTTTTCTTGTTTTTTTTTTGTTTGTACATAAATTGTTCATTGCGAGATGTTTATTTTTGCAGAAAAAAACTTCTGCGTTCATTTATAAAACCTGTCTGTGTACTTTTACAACGAATTATGTGATAAGTTTATCAGGTAAATCCGACTCCTACTAGTAATTGTAGCCAGCAGTTGACAACGGATAAAGTTACACCGAAGAGCACTGTTTAAATTGACCCTCCCTGGGATGAGTCAGCAGTATCTTTGATAGTCATAAAATCCACCGGCATTGTAGCATTCTTTCTTTGCATCTTCCTCCAAGTGCATTCAGCGTCGAAAAATGCGCACGATCGTCACCACACCGTCCAGGAAGAGCTTAACATTGCTCCGAATGTACAGGCGTTCAGGCAGCGATGAAGCATAATGTTGCCGCTTTCGCAATGCCTCCATTTTGGGCTGTTGTTCTGCGACTCGTTCGCCATTCCATGTGACAACGGCCCCAACGATTCATCCTACCTGATCGTCATTGTTTCGGTGTGCTATTATTTCCCTTGTTCGGCGTTTTTATAGCCACCTCTCGCCGCTGGAATGTTCACACCTGTCCCTCAAACCCGAAGCCTTCGGCATGCCGGGGACGACGAAAACATTGTGGTTGCGATTTTTCCCATGCGAATCCGGTCACCAGCTCGAATGACTCACGCGGTCAGTATCAGCTTCCCGCCGAAGGAGGCACACCGAAACCGGCAGCATCGGATGAATCAAAAGCGGGAGAAAAACGCACATGCAATTATAGTAATCAAACCGGTGCACCAGCCCATTCCGGAGCTATGAATTTTAGCCGGGGGGCTTATAAATAAAGGATTTTTAATAGCATGCTTCGTGATCGGTACAATTTCGGTGCGGACCTCACATTAAATGCGTCTTTCGTGTCGGGCGAAGGAGAGAATGTCGGCTTCCAGGAAGGAACGTTTGCGAAATGAGCAGCTCTTGTGGTGATTTCATTTCTGGTACATGCATGGAGTATAATAGGAGAAGTTCTGGGTCAGTAAGTTTTTTTTTATATTATAAATACTACATTTTTATTTTCAAACCCTTCATGTTAAGTCTATTTGGCAGCAAATCTGGTATTAGAATGAATCAATGAAGAACACACCTTATTTGCTTCTATTTCACTGTTAAAATTGAAGACAACATGTTGTAAACAGTGTAAAGAAACATAACCATGTAAAATGTTTGATGGTTAAGAATATTTTTACAGTTACATTAATGACATTGTTAGCTAAATAAAAAAAAGATAATAGATCTCTAACATAAGATCTAACGAAATAATGATAGCATCTTTCACCAATATCTATTAATCTACGTACAGAGAGACGGTCCAGTTAAGATTTGAACCTGTGGTATGTAAGACTTTGCGCGTAGGACCTTTGGAAATGGCTGACACATGGAATTTTGGAGCCAAAAACTATAATTCTCGGTTGTAGAAGTTTTAACAACTTTTGTAAAAATATTTTTTTACCCAAGGAAACTGGGAAATGGAATTAGAATAGGTAGGGTTAGTCTGTGACGAACTGATCAACTAGAATAGTGTGTGCGCAATTGGTCTAAATCTCCACGCACTATGTGTTTTAACAACACTCGTGCTGTAAAGTAAAGCCGATAGAATGACATACGCGAACTTAAGATTGCCGAAAACCAAAGACAGAGAACCGAAGTTTTAGATTGTTTGATTAAATTGACGAGATCTTTGTTTTGTGTTGTGAAAAACTGCTCCAATATGCCCGTACAAAGAAATCGGAACCTATCAGCACTCCAAAATTTCACATGACCTTCGTAATGTAGCAAAATCTTAAACGCGTCGCGTAAACGTTGCGAGTATCATAACTATCGCTATACGATTCCTTGAAATCCCCAATGAACACCGTACATCAGTGATAAGTGAAATGAAAATAACAACTTTTTTAAAATCCCATGGCAGTTTTACTCAAGTGTCTGCTTGATCTCCTTATCACAGCGGCACGCTGATAGCGATGTGTCGAACGAACCGCAAGAATGAACGAACGTTGGCAGAAAAGCGATTAAAACAGCACGCTCGGATCGGTAACGCAACGAAATCAGTTTCAACCGGGATTCGTCACAATGAAGACACGGCGCGTATTACTATTCCGCGGGCTGTTCACGTTGTGTGCAGTTGTGATCGGGTTCGCTTCGCACACTTGTGCGTCCCAAAGCTGTGGTGAGCGGAAGATAAATCAAACACCGCTCATACTAAACGGTCGAAAAGTTCCAGAAGGCAAGTGGCCATGGCATGCTGCCATTGCTCACAAGGACGGTACAAAATCGGAGATCGTGTGTGGAGGATCCATAATCGGCAAGCTGACAATTGTTACTGGTACACACTTTTAAGAAGATTTCGACATACTCAGTTCCGATCTGTGTTAAATAAATCAGTTCAGCCAGGCTCTAATGAAAAATGTGGCAATCTTTTCAGCTGCTCACTATCAAATGAGACAAGTCCAGTTCTCTGCTAACAATCGCCGAATGATTATTAGAATAGCCGTATGCAATCCTCCAAACATGTGAATCCCGAGAGACGCTGATAAGTAAACAAAAACATTTCACGAACCGGTGTAACTTACCCATGAGCTTCTTATCATGCAAACAAAGCGATGAGAACGAAAATAAAAATAATTCCCAAAATATGCTTCCGTTTACGGGGCTATTGCTATTAAATCATCCAAGTCAGTTCGTTCCAAGGTTCTCCACGATGAAGACACGCGCGACTGCTGGTCTTGTTATAATAGTACTGTGCGTTATTTTGATCGAGCTTATGAGCCCACTGTTTGTACAAACATGTGGTATGCGTCAAGTGAAAATAAATAAACTCCTGTTCGGTGGAAGACAGGTACAAAATGGCAAGTGGCCGTGGCATGCGTCCATCAGTCATAAAAGGGAAGCAATCTTTGAGTTAGTATGCGGAGGATCCATAATCGACAAACGCACCGTTCTCACTGGTATGTGCTACAATCATTCAGTTGAAGTTCTCGTGAGGTGAATGGAACGTATCATTTAGTTACTTATTACAGCGGCCCATTGTTTGTTTGAGGATCGAGCACTGATCAGTCCTGCTCGTGTGTTGGTGCATGTCGGAAGAACTCACCTGCGCGTTGTCGATAGTCGATCGAGATCGTACATACCTGATCAATTAATACTGCACCCGGGCTATCGACAAGATGACGTGCAAGATGACATCGCGTTGGTTCGACTTGGCACCGAGATCCAGATGAGTGACTACATTCAGCCAGTATGCCTTTGGCCGATCGGTTTCGATCACGAACTTGTGACGAAAAAATATGGCAGTGTTCTTGGATTTGGCTTGTACAATGAAAGCCGGATGTCGGATTCTCTGTTAGAGGCGCAAGTTCCGGTCGTAGATTTAGTTGCGTGTTTGGAAAGCAATCGGCCCGCTTTTGGGCCTTACATCTCGTCGCGGATGCTCTGTGCTGGCGCTCGAAATCGCGTTGGTCCGTGCAATGGTGATAGTGGAGGAGGATTGTTTTTTCAGCTGAACAGCGTGTGGCACATACGGGGCATTGTGTCCTTCGCACCGAGCTTAAACGGTGAAGCGATATGTGATCCAACACAGTACACTGTCTACATGGATGTGTCCAAGTACATTGGGTGGATCTGGGGAACGTACAACGAGAACATACAGGCTGCAAAGGAAATGATGGGTAGACTCGAGAGTAAGCAAAAGGCTTCGCTGGAAACGATTAACTGTGGCACCCCCTACCGGCGCAAACTCAGCGGCGGAAGAGGAGAAGGTCATGCCTTTCCTTCGACGGCGTTAATTGAATACATCGGAAAATTACATCCATATACAGAGACATCGTGCCACGCTCTCATAATCTCCAACTGGCATTTGTTAACCACCGCCTCCTGTGTGGTGGATGCACGTGACAATGACTTAGAGTAAGTATGCAGTAAACTTACTGGAACGTAGATATCTCCAATCTTTAACTCATTATCGACATTTTCAGGATATCCATAAAGTTTTTGCGCAATTTTCATAACATGTCCAAAGAAATTCATGATGAGCACGAACCATATCGCAAGTTCATATCGCAAATCATCATCCACGACCAGTACGACACATTCGGATACGGTGACATTGCCCTATTGAAGCTACACAAACAGATTAAGTTTGGCGCTTACGTCGCCCCGATCTGTCTGCCATCAGCTGCTGACACGGTGACGAACTTAAGGAAGATGCGTATTTTCGATGAAGGAAATTCCGTATTCGCTTCGGTGGAAGAGGATTTGGTGAGCAACTGTGCGTTCGAATATAACCACGAGGTACCAGCAGACGGAAGCTATTTTTGTGTCAAACTCGTCAACGCTAGGACGTATAACTCAGAGCGCATCAATTTTCCGGTGGAATTGTGGCATTTTCAAACTCCATTCATCGAGTCGGGCTCTGCCATCCTGTATGGTTTAGAACCGAACCGATTGGCCGGTCACGTTGATACATCATACCATTTGTTTCTGAATATTTCATTTTATCTGGATTGGATACAAGATAATCTCGTTGTTTAAATAATAATGCTCTGGGCCGGCTTCACCGAAAGCACATCAGTAGCGCAGTCTATGACATCTGTTTGATTCAAACATTTACAAACATGTTCACTTTGGTCCCTTTTACTGTTAGAGTAATAATTTAAGCATTCGATTTAACAGCGCTCAGATAGCAGCAGTGAGTTGAGTTAAACAAAAATGGATTCTAAAAACCGATATTCTAACATTAAGTTAGAAAAAAGGAATAAAATTTAGAACAAACAATGATGAATGATAATGCTGTCAAAATTTGGCGCCTCTATCACTTCATTTACATTAGCTATGGTCAAAACAGCGAAAGAACTCCATTCTATGATTTGTTAAAACCGCCTGCTCAATCCGAGCCTAACAAAGTTCGTGCCATTGGGACACACTTTGTATTGGCCTATTGGATTGTACTATTGGATTTTTTTATACGATTCTGGCCCTTCTGGAGAAGGGAAAATCTATCGAAAGGAAACCTGGTACTGGCCATACGAAGTTCCCGAGGAAGGTGGTTCTGCGACTCAAAATCAGTGAAAAGGAGATGTCACGTTCCTCTTCTTTTCATCGTGGCTGGCATTGAACGGTGAGATTTATAGTACGAAGTATAGTACGAACACCTCACCGGTGTTACGAAGGCCTCCCAGAGGTTCATTACTTCAT
>KZ071563.1:0-18002 GCA_002091845.1 Anopheles cracens | reverse complement strand
AATCAAAGTGCATATACGGAGCCAACTACTGAGCATCGTCCCTCATCTGAGCATGTGTGAGTATTGTGACTTTGAATGTTTTGCCCAGTCTTCCGTCGTTTGTCACGTCAGGTTTTTTTGTGCTGGAAACCAGCTCCATGAACTAGGTTTTGGATATGTCAACATCGATTGATAAGTTCTACTAACGCCATTTACTGTCTACTGCGGACCAAGTACAAATGTAGGACTCTGCTAGAAAGTTTGCTAAATTACTTACGCCCGATTGGACGCTACAAGGAAGTGCTCGCGTTGAATGCAACGATCTGAGCAAACATTCTTAATTCTGCCTCGTACGCAGCCCCGTTGGGAACATGCTCGGTGTTTCTTTCTTCTGATTCACCGCACACCGTTACTCACGATTTCGTTCGATCCCCAAACCCACCGCAGGCCAATTCAGCTTTGCTCGATTCTATTCATTTCCGTCTGGTCGGTCGCAAAATGCACCGAGGGAGTTAAAAATCGTGCCGAACTACAACCAGCAGAGGGTGCGGTTGCATAACGGAAGGCTTCGCACCAGCTGACCTTTCGCCGTGGTGGTGGCGTTTGCCGGCAACACCCAGCGCTGCCAACCGAGCCGCCGCGATAAGCCGATCTAAATCGTGTCGTTGCGCGTCTTCGTCTCAGCCGCCGCCGGGGGAAAAAGGCGGAGCATTAGCATATTTATGAATTCCTTCGCGAAACAGGAACACCGGCTCGTCCGGAAGCCTGCCCCGCGGGTGACCAACGGGTGCGGTAATGAAAAACGACGCAGAAAAACAACATTAGCCGGGTCAGTTCGTTGCCACCTCGAGCTGGGAGGCTGCGATTTGCGGACACGTGGCGCATCGTGGCGAGCCGGCAGCACGAGAAACCAAAAGCTAATCAAATTCATGCATCCGTTATGATGAATAGTTGAGGTTCCCGCTCTCGCCCGCCCCTTCGGTACGCACGGTGGATCCACCGGACCGGTCGGGGGCAATTTCGCACGCCGCAGGATGCAGTCCGTGTCCCGGCCGGTGGCGGCCAACCGCAGTGCGCGCAGAGTAAAATGAATATTTGATCGAAATCGAACTCCGACACCCGGGCCGGGCACCAGATGCGTGCGAGCGCTGCAGCGGATGCATCGCACCGGACGCCGGCTCGACACGATGCACCGGACCGGGATCGGCCCCCGAAAAACCGAACTCGTCTTCGCTTGGCTCACGCCAGGAAAATTGATTTCCATCAACCAGCCTGCGCTCGCATCGAATCGTCGACCGCAAAACACCGGCTCCGCCAGCGCGATGGGTTTTCGGCAAGCGAGTGCACTTAATTTTGTGGATTGTTGGCGTTGGCAAACTTTTTCCATTTCCCTCGCTGGCACGGACAGCCCGCCAGGCCGGTGGGAATGGGTTTTTTTGGGAGTGGGTGGCTCCCGGCGCATCCACCACGCTGGAAACTTCTGCTTCGGATTTCGTTGTTTTGCGCTGGTTTCTGCAACCGGGGAATTTGCGGTTAGCCGGGCAATAGAACCATCCATCACACGGTGCGATGGAATAAAGCGTAAAATATGTTGCACCGATGGACAATCACTGGAACTGAGGCTGATCTGAGCATAAATCAGCGTTAAATTTTGCGCAAAATATAAATCAATTCACATCAGTTGATTGAAATATTGATTTTTTCCATTAAATTTATCCATTATTCGACTTGACAGAGCTTTTACCTAATGTTCAGAAAACAATCCAGACATGTTTAATTAATGTGTTGCTCATTCCACTTAGATATTCCATCATTGTAGTATTTTTTAATACAAATAGCTCTATTCATGACATGTGTCATACAGTATCTCAAACTCAAAATGGGACACTTTGAAATCACACCGATTCATCTTTGTTGCAAAGCCCATATGTAGTTTTCTCTTACATTGTAAC
The DNA here is from genome assembly GCA_002091845.1 of Anopheles cracens. Classification (NCBI taxonomy): domain Eukaryota; kingdom Metazoa; phylum Arthropoda; class Insecta; order Diptera; family Culicidae; genus Anopheles; species Anopheles cracens. The sequence goes on along the minus strand of KZ071563.1, from coordinate 16,071 downwards.
ACAATTTAATGATACATTTGTATAGAGCCATCTGTCAGCATATAAAAATTAATTAAATAATTTTTAATCTAAACGTGAGTTCAGAACAGCCGAAAAAAGCGATAAAATACCCATTTTTCAACACATCTCAAAATGGGACAGAAGAAACATCATTTTTGTGATGTACGCTTCTACTCAATAATTTAATAGATTAAAAATTTTGTAACAATTATTTTTTATATACTGAATGATGGATCTACCTAACTGTGCCATAAAATAGTGTTAAAAGACAAGCAATAACTACATAAGGGCTTCGAAAACGACAAATCTGTATGATTCCAAAGTGTCCCATTTTGAGATTAAGGTACTGTATATACTTCTACTGAGAAAATTTTCACACTTTTACGATTTTTTCGTTCCCATTCGGGTAGACGCTATTTTTATATATATTTTTCTGATATGTCTTTGTTTTTCTTGGTCAAAACTATAGAAATAGCATCACAAACGTCCTGACCTTCGTCAGATTTGTAAACAACTAATGGCGGGACCAACATATTTGCCCATTTTCCATGTTTGATTTTGTTTTAGTCTTAAATTTATGAAAATTGCCTATTTTGATTAAAATTGGTTCATATTTGCTGCGGAGTACGGAATTTGCTATGCAAAGCTGTGTTCATAATTTTCGCCTTATGTTTTTATTCTCCCACGAAAGATGTTTTCAAGTGAAATAAGCATAATATGGAAGAATTGGGAGGAATTAGTTAAACCTATATCAAATTAGGAACTGATTCCTGATGCAAATTCAATTCAATATTTTCCACATATTTGCAACGATTTTACAACATCAGCCTCACAGTATCAAACCAGCTTAGCGAAGGAAAATTGGAAAACAAGATATTCAAACATTCTGCATGTTCTTCAGAAATGTCCGTCGGGAGCTTGAAGATCATTTTGAAATTATTAGACTATACAGATTCAGAGTTATCTTCTAACAAAAGCAAATGGTGCTTTTGTTATGAAACACACTGTATTCGAATTTGTTGAACTTGTTGAAATACTTCGAGCTCTGACTCTCATAACCATAGTTGGGTCTAGTCCTCATCAACTATACTTTGATTTTAAAATTTGAAGATTTTTTTTGTGGAGTTTATTGTTTTTTTTCTGACTATTTTTTTCATGTAAGCAATGGCGCTGCTGCCATAATACCACCGGGCCACTTAATTTTCGTAGAGCTGCCTAATTTATGTTTTTGAAAGCTTCACCAGACAAAAATCGCTACCATCCAAATTAATTTCGAATAGTAAAAAACAGTCAGAATGCGAAAATAATTGCTACTCGGGACTCGGTTCACTGTGGAGAAACAAATCACTTCGCCACCATTAACCTCAACTCGCCGTGCCAAGGTCAGGCAAGAATTGTTCGAATTTGAATGCAACAAACAAAACACCGCCTTGATATGTCTAAAAGTCAATGTTTGAAAAGACGTGACTGAAATGTTATTGAAAAATGAATATGTCACACAAAATATGTAAAAAATATAGTTCAAAGCTTTATAAACCGCTCGATTTTTATGTATTTATTAGTCAAATATTTTCGGGTTACCCCCGAGAGACAACTCAAGACATAACAACTCAAAATCGTCAAAATATTCGATCCTTGCAGTGTTTGGAATCAGAAAAATCGCCAGTTTTTAACTAAATTAGTTATCTTTGTTGAATGTTATCCAGAGAGTTGATTAAAGCATCTGAAAGCTAAGATAAGATAATGAGAAGATAAAAAAACATAATTTTAATAGGTTGGAGAGTTGTGTTCAAATTTGCGAATCAATCTCACTCCCTAGGACTCCAATATATTTGATATAAATAATACCCGAAAATTGTTATTTTTATAACCACAACTCACTGTTTCTCTGGCAAACACCCATTGTACGGTCGAATATCCAACCCGCTTGACTTCTTACTGACGGGCGCATAAAGAAACCGATCACACCGTGCCCCATCGTGCGGCGATACGAAATCCTATTCTAACATCATCGACCCACCATTACCGTTCATCTCCGGCCCGGCACGTTATCAGGCCGTCTGCATCATATTTCTCTGAAATTCACGACTTTTTTGTCATTTCAATACGACCCGCCCGACGCCACCCGCTCCCGGTCCCGGATTCGTCTGCCGCGCGACAAGGGCTTTCGCTTCCCGGAGCCACCGTCGAGCGTGTCTTTCAGCTTGGACGGCTGGCAGCTGAGCGTGCCGTGTGTCCCGAGCGCTGTTCCCTTCCAGCGTGCTGCCGAATTGTGTGCATGCTGCATGCAATTGATTATTGATTGGTTTATTGTTTTCGAGTGAGCCAAGTAAATTGTCGAGGACGATCGGGCATCGAAGCGTGCCGTTTCGTCGATCAGCCCTGGGAGGTTGGCTCCGAGCCAGGTTTTACCGATCCGCCCTAAGGTTGAACCATTTTTCGCTCCAACAATTCTCGAACCAATCGCTAGGAAGGCTTCTACGCGTTGGACAGTGAGGTGAAATGCGGACAAAACTATTTTTTTGCAATCATGTATGTTTTCTCGATAGTCTATCATCTAGGAAGCCCGAAAATATCCGTAAAGTAATTCTCCAAAAATTTAAAATAAATTCTAACATGATATCATACACCGTAATGATCAGTATCTACGCTAATCTGTAGAAGTAGAATAAATTATGCAAGCATATAAATAGTAAAAAAACAGTAGATACTTGCGATAAAGAATACATAATAAAAGATAGATAAGGAAGAGGATAAGGAGAAAAATTGAACACAAATGATTTTAAACGCCTTGACAAAGTGACATATTATTATATGTCTAAAAGTCAATGTTTGAAAAGACGTGACTGAAATGTTATTGAAAAATGAATATGTCACACAAAATATGTAAAAAATATAGTTCAAAGCTTTATAAACCGCTCGATTTTTATGTATTTATTAGTCAAATTGGAGAAACAAATCACTTCACCACCATTAACCTCAACTCGCCGTGCCAAGGTCAGGCAAGAATTGTTCGAATTTGAATGCAACAAACAAAACACCGCCTTGACATTGACCTTCTGGAGCAGCTTAACAATGTGAACCAACCGAACCGCCTCTACCTGCCCGTTTTCGCTCGCCTAGGGGTTTAGTGCATCTAATTAACAAATTCCTCGGCAGCGGACGTCACAGGCACTTCCTACATTAAACGTGCTAAAGACGGGTCGAACGAGAACAGCAACAAAAAAGCCGATGTTGTAGACGTTGTCGAAGAAGTCGTCGTCACGGTTCCGCGATCGGCGACGGTTCGATGACGCCGGGTGACAAGGCAAGAATGTCTCGAACGGCTGTCCGTCCGCCTCGAGCCGCGTGTGTGCATGTAATCGGACCAGAATTACAATACACCGTACAGCCATACATCGCTGACGGGCGGGCAAACAAATCGACCGGCCTGCTTCACGCGCTCCAAAGTTAGGGATAAGCAAAGCGAGGCAAGGATAAGCCAGGTCAGGCACGGGAAACATCGCGAAAGGTTGTTCGCCGCGCTATCGAGTCGTGTGTGCGGTGGGTCGTTGTAAGACATTCCCGATATCGCAACAAACAAAAAAAAAATCGTTACCAATGATCCAACGTTTTGCCTAGGTTTAGAAGAAAATTAGAATGTTAATATCTCAAGGATGTTTTCTCTCTTTTCAAGCATTTTTTAACCGAATGGCTATAAACCGAACTACACAACATTCGAATAGGATGACATTTTGCCTTTTTTTTTTAAACAAACAATACAGCTAGAAGTCAAGCAATTTGATCCCAATTATCAACCATATTCATCTCTGCGCGTGATGGCCGCTCAAGAGCGACTGCAATCGTTTAGGCATCTCGCTTTAGTTTATTAAAAGTTTTCATCCCGTCTCGGGATATAATTTTAACTTCTAAAATGCTCCGCGAATTTCCTCCAGCGCACTAAACCCATCCCACCATCTCATCATCATCATCATCATCGCCATCTCCACCGTCGGGAAACAGCAGCGAACCAACGATCCGAAGTGAATCGCGCGAGCGCGCCACTTCATCGACTGCGGCAAAACGGCAATAATCGTTAGCAAAGTTCCGCACAGCAGTTTCTGCGGTAATTACCACCGTCCGACCTTCGGTGGTCACCTTCGCCGAACCGGGGATCGGCCGCCGCCATTTCCTTGCAGCACGCGTCCGCCGCTGGAAGACTTGTCGAACGCTGGTCGACGCAAAAAGTGCAAATTACAGTGCTCCCGGCCGATCGCTGTGCAGCCGCCGCGCCGCGGTGCACTTTGCGGGCGTTTGCGAGCTGGATGAGGGACATTAGAAATCGAATCGAACGAAAACATTCCGGCTTGAGCGAACGAGATGGTTCCGACCGGCGCCGCACCGCTCAGCGTTTGATCGAAGCTCGCATTTGGAGTGTATCATTAGATAATTGTAGGGTTTCGGTTGGGGGTAGTGATTGTTTTCGTTGGCTCGTGGTTCGCGGGTTTGGCCGGGTGTGGTCGAGGGAGATGGCGGTCTGGGTAGAATGTTCAACGAAAGCGAACTACCAAATCCGAATTGTTTAAGTGGCCAATCAAAGTATCTGCCAAGCAATGTCCTTTATTGGTATCTAATTTCGGTTGAGAGATTAAAAACATCATGACTGTAATGAGCTAGAAAATTGAAATCATTCTGTAACGTCATGAAAATATGTTCTCGCCGTTTTTTTCACATTTCCCAACACCTTAACCTTGTAGATCCACACGTCAAAATGTTCAGGACCCCCCTAACGTTATTCTAGAAAGTTCCTGAACAGGTGTGTTCTTGAATAGCTGATTGGATATAATAGGAGGTTACTATAGTCGAAAAAGTCAAATATATCGAGTACAGATTTAGCTCATGTAAGTTCATAGCTCTTACAAACCAGTCTTCATCAAACTCTGATCCAGTGGAGTCCATACCCAACAAACAACTAAGTTCATGTCAAGTCATATGTCGTTCAGAGTCAGTTAAGTACAGTGCAGGCCTGTGAGTTCATATTCTAGAAGCCATCAAAGTAGATTCAGACCTCGTAGAGACAAAGTTGAGTATACCGGGTGCCCAGTAAGTACGTTCCTCGAGACCTCGTGAACGAGCACTATCAGTGCAAAATCACAATCAACTCTAATTAACCGAAAATAGGTATCTTTACTCGATTAAATGAGAGAAAAGATCTGAATAAACATGATTTGCTAGCATTCTCGAAATGTTGCACCTCAAATATCAAATGTTCATGTATCCCATGATGCCGATGTCTTTCAAAAATTTGAAAAGGTTATTCAAATCTCCTGGAAACCTACAACTCACTGAGAAGATCTTGAAAAAAATCAAGATAATCCTGAAGGAACCAAGAGATGAAGTCACTTCTAAGGCACTGCGGATTGTAACCAGTTAGAAACCAATGGAGTCTACGCCAAATAAGATCGTTCCAAACTACATCTTTAAGCTCCGGATCCTTACAGCTTAAAACATACGGAATTCCAGATCTCATTACTTCCTGGTGCCTAGATGTGAAAATGAAACCAAAATTCAGGATTCTTAAAGATTCGTCAGTTGAACTTCAGGTTAACCCTAGATCAACATAAAAACACAATTCCTATAGAACAAATGTTGTCCTACGTACAACATAGATTAAGCTCGTTGAAAACTCAATAACTTCCAAAGGAGGTTAAAAGTCATAATACCATTTAAAAATGTATCCAGTATATTTATAGCTTCCTATAAACTTCATGCTTTTTCTTCTTTGCATGAATCGACCTACCTGTTATTGAACCTATCTACCTACCATAGAAACCACCTTTGTGCTAACAAAATTGAAAGCTGTACAAAGTGTGAAAAAAATAATTCAAGTGTGGTATTCTATTTGTTCTTCAAGCAAATACAAAATCAAATAAACACAACGTGTGTGTTTTCTGTCATTAATAAAACTCACCATGAAAGACATCAAATGATACATTTCCTTACAATACCACCAACGAATAGCGTGTGTATCCCTCGATGCCCTGATTGTCTTGCCTATAAATTTCTAGGGCGTTAATTACTGTTTACGATGCAATAAAATCCCCGCGACTGTCAACATCAGCCCTGGCGTCATGGACATATCTCCGATGTTGATGCTGATGAAACAGATTTTACTACTAATCCAACGCGACGGCAAAGCCCAAAGCATCCGCATTCTTCTAGGTCGTTCTAAACAGTGTTTTCAGTGGCAGCTACTGTAATCTGCAACCAGCTGGCACGGGAAAAAAGGAAAAAGGGAGAAAAAAACGCAGATCAACGATGAGTTACGCCATCGTCTGCATTTCATTACCGGCTCTGCACACACACAGATCGTTCGCCAATAAGTTCGCCACAAAATTCTCACCCTCTCGGAAGGCACGGCGCTCCTAATGAGCGCCGCGCACATACACGCGGGTCTGCGGAGTTGGTTCATCACTTTTACGACGGGGCGCGCTCGCTCTCCTCCCTCTGGAAGCGGCGCGAAGCGGGTGAGGAAGAATTTTGATGGCCGTTGAATTAGTTCTAATTAAATCCGAGCAGTAAGGCGCCCTACATCGCGACGTTAATTTAAAGCAATCGTCGTTCGGCTTTCCTTCACACACTTTAATCTAATCACACTTTGCTACAGTTCGACGTCCATTCGGGAACATTATTCTGCAATTTTCTTTTCTGGTTATTGGAAACATTATTCATCCGTAATGTTTTATTAAATAACTTGCAATCAAAGTGTTGGGTGTAATTAAAAATTCCAGTAATAATCAAGACATTACAATCGTTCCAAGACAGACCAAAAAAAAACACACACACACACACCCGTCAGTTCTGCCCTCCATTGTCGGATGTGTTCCACTACAACAGTGAAAAATTAATTGCTTCACGACCTCGTCTTCGCCAGACTTACCAGCCACATTTGCATACTATTCGTCGTGCCGATGAAAGTTTAGCTTAATTTTGTTTTACTCCGTACTCCACGCTAGCGACGGTCCCAGGGCGAGAACATGATGTCAGGCCCGTACTCGGTCGGTCGCCGCACTGTCTTGGAATTATGGAAATGAACATAAAATTAATAACCGCATCCGGGGGCCCCTTTTTAACGATCGTTTTCCCTCCACGTCACCCGGGCGATCCTTGTGATAGAGGGAAAAAAACTTCATCCTACACCGCGAACCGTGGTGGTTCTGTCCTTTGCGAGGCATTTGCCACCGCCCTGCAAGATGCACCTCCCGATCCCGCAGATGGGCGAAAAATGCCGAGACGCGGAGGCCGCCCCGAGTGTCGCCCTTATATGTGGGGAATAATAAAAATGTAATAAATTATTAGAAGTCATCACACTCCACATTCATCAGCGCGCCTGACGACCGTCCGTCCGGAGCATCCCCTCCCAACCTCTCCAACACTCTCCATTACTCGTATCGCTTTCTCCCAGATCAGACCACTCGAGTCGACCCTCCGAGCAGGCGAATCTCCGCCCCGGGAAGGGTATAAAAAATCGCTGAAAAACCACATGAATTCCATCACGGAGATGATCAGGTTATTGTAACATGCCGTCGCCGACAACGACGACGACGACGACCACGGCCATCATTCAGGGCCGCAGAACGGAACAAGAACCGACCCCACCAGCCCACCAGACCATGCGCTCGGGTGCGAGGCGACCGTAAGCATAAATCATTCAAATTTAGAGAATTTAATTTAATAAAAACTCGCTCATGGGACGTACGAGGCACCGTACGGAGCTTGCTCGAGAAGGTAGACGTAGCAGCGCTGGAGCGAAGCGGAGAATAACCTAATAAAAAAAGAGTCCAACGCCCATCTTCCACACACACACACACACACAAATCGGAAACCGATTGCAAACGATCACCTATTAATAGTGGCGGCCCATAAATGTCACCGGGATCAGCCCGAGTATAGTGAGGCTTTTGGAAAAAGGGCTTTCACCAACCCGTTCCGTCGCTGACGGCACGGCTTAGCTTGAAGAATAAGTCATTCGCTCTGGGTCGGAGGATCACCACGTTAGCACCCAATTTATGGGACAAGCGCGCGTCATAAAAGCCGGGTGGGACATTTTTCATAACGCACACACGCTCGGCCCAAGCGTTTCGTTTGGCGGCGCGAGATTGAACACGATGATGGGTGTTACGATCGTCGTTCGGCTGAATGACGGATTTCGGATTTGTTTGATGATCGCGTGATGGTGTCATTTGAGGTCGTTATAAATACAAGGAATTGGTTTTTAGTCTTTATCCTTGTAACATGAGCAAAACGAATGCTTGTATTGCAGGCCACGGTAAAATGGTCCTAATATTACACCAAATTTCAACATAATCGGACGGACTTCGGAAGGCTTTTTGCATGAAAAATACATTTTGTTTTTCATGCCACATGCAATTGCGACCAGACTACACGCGTTTTCGTAGCGAATTAAGAGATTATCTCTCTAATATATGAAAGCTTCCAGAAGCAGGTGCTACCTTCCATAAGGTCAAGCTATGGTCCAAAGAACTAATAGATCCCTAACCTAACTCCTCCGAAATCTTATCAGAACCTTAGATTCGGGCACGGAATCTTATGAGTTATATGAGTTCTATCAAAGTCTCATCAGATCCCAGAACCTCAACGGTTCCTATACCGGAACCTCAACGGAACCTTACCAAATCCCTATCGAAATCAAGTTAACGAATCTTGTTGGAGCCTGAAACGAATCTTATCGGAGCCCAATCAGAACCTTTTATCGGAGCCTTATTATAACGTTATCGGAACTTTATGGTAACTTTAGCGGAACCTTATCGGAACCTTATTAGAAGGCTATTGAACTTTTATGGGAACTTAATTGAAATATTATGGAAATCTATGGAAGCCTGTTAGGAATCTTATCGGAACCTTATTGGATACGTATTAAAGCCTTGTCGGAATCTTATCGGACTTTTATCCGAGCCTTATCAGATCCTAGAACCTCCTTTATCGGAGCATTATCAGATCTATATCAAAATATATATTGGAAACTTATCAGACCTTATCGGAATCATATCGGAACCTGAACAGAATCATATCGTAGTCTGATCGGAATCATATCAGAGCCTGATCGGAACCTTATCGGAGCCTTTTCGGCTCCTTATTGGAACGTAATCGAAACTTTATGGGAACTTTATCGGAATCTAATGGGATCCTGGTCGGAACCTTATTGGAACATTATTGGAACCTTAACAAAGCCTTATCGTAGCCTTATCGGAACCTTATCGGAACCTCATCGGAGTTTTATCAGAACCTTATTGAATTTCAATCAGAGGGTTATCAGATCCCATAACTTCTAAAAGAACCTTATCGGAACCTTTTCAAATCATTTTTGAAATCATATTGAAAACTGATGGATGCTATCGAAACCTTATTAGAATGTTATATGGGACCCTACGGGCTTTAAGGGGAGCTTATCAAAACCTCATCGGAATCTGAAGACATGACGGAAATTAAGTTTTTGTGAGTTTTTTTTATACGTCGGTTTGTATTTTTTTTCTCAAGATGTAATCTGTGCATTTTAAGTTTCTCAGCATCTATCCACTGAATTGTCTATGTCTAGAAAAGCTATGTCTAGAAAATGTATTACTGCTCCCATAAATTGATCCAATACAACCATCCTTGCGCCAGATTAAACCAACCCACCAGAAGGTTGTAAAATGAAACAAACAGCACCTGTAACATGTCATAGCCATTTCAAAACCAAAAAACCAATTCCTTGTATTTATAACGACCTCAAATGACACCATCACGCGATCATCAAACAAATCCGAAATCCGTCATTCAGCCGAACGACGATCGTAACACCCATCATCGTGTTCAATCTCGCGCCGCCAAACGAAACGCTTGGGCCGAGCGTGTGTGCGTTATGAAAAATGTCCCACCCGGCTTTTATGACGCGCGCTTGTCCCATAAATTGGGTGCTAACGTGGTGATCCTCCGACCCAGAGCGAATGACTTATTCTTCAAGCTAAGCCGTGCCGTCAGCGATGGAGCGGGTTGGTGAAAGCGCTTTTTCCAAAAGCCTCACTATACTCGGGCTGATCCCGGTGACATTTATGGGCCGCCACTATTAATAGGTGATCGTTTGCAATCGGTTTCCGATTTGTGTGTGTGTGTGTGTGTGGAAGATGGGCGTTGGACTCTTTTTTTATTAGGTTATTCTCCGCTTCGCTCCAGCGCTGCTACGTCTACCTTCTCGAGCAAGCTCCGTACGGTGCCTCGTACGTCCCATGAGCGAGTTTTTATTAAATTAAATTCTCTAAATTTGAATGATTTATGCTTACGGTCGCCTCGCACCCGAGCGCATGGTCTGGTGGGCTGGTGGGGTCGGTTCTTGTTCCGTTCTGCGGCCCTGAATGATGGCCGTGGTCGTCGTCGTCGTCGTTGTCGGCGACGGCATGTTACAATAACCTGATCATCTCCGTGATGGAATTCATGTGGTTTTTCAGCGATTTTTTATACCCTTCCCGGGGCGGAGATTCGCCTGCTCGGAGGGTCGACTCGAGTGGTCTGATCTGGGAGAAAGCGATGCGAGTAATGGAGAGTGTTGGAGAGGTTGGGAGGGGATGCTCCGGACGGACGGTCGTCAGGCGCGCTGATGAATGTGGAGTGTGATGACTTCTAATAATTTATTACATTTTTATTATTCCCCACATATAAGGGCGACACTCGGGGCGGCCTCCGCGTCTCGGCATTTTTCGCCCATCTGCGGGATCGGGAGGTGCATCTTGCAGGGCGGTGGCAAATGCCTCGCAAAGGACAGAACCACCACGGTTCGCGGTGTAGGATGAAGTTTTTTTCCCTCTATCACAAGGATCGCCCGGGTGACGTGGAGGGAAAACGATCGTTAAAAAGGGGCCCCCGGATGCGGTTATTAATTTTATGTTCATTTCCATAATTCCAAGACAGTGCGGCGACCGACCGAGTACGGGCCTGACATCATGTTCTCGCCCTGGGACCGTCGCTAGCGTGGAGTACGGAGTAAAACAAAATTAAGCTAAACTTTCATCGGCACGACGAATAGTATGCAAATGTGGCTGGTAAGTCTGGCGAAGACGAGGTCGTGAAGCAATTAATTTTTCACTGTTGTAGTGGAACACATCCGACAATGGAGGGCAGAACTGACGGGTGTGTGTGTGTGTGTTTTTTTTTGGTCTGTCTTGGAACGATTGTAATGTCTTGATTATTACTGGAATTTTTAATTACACCCAACACTTTGATTGCAAGTTATTTAATAAAACATTACGGATGAATAATGTTTCCAATAACCAGAAAAGAAAATTGCAGAATAATGTTCCCGAATGGACGTCGAACTGTAGCAAAGTGTGATTAGATTAAAGTGTGTGAAGGAAAGCCGAACGACGATTGCTTTAAATTAACGTCGCGATGTAGGGCGCCTTACTGCTCGGATTTAATTAGAACTAATTCAACGGCCATCAAAATTCTTCCTCACCCGCTTCGCGCCGCTTCCAGAGGGAGGAGAGCGAGCGCGCCCCGTCGTAAAAGTGATGAACCAACTCCGCAGACCCGCGTGTATGTGCGCGGCGCTCATTAGGAGCGCCGTGCCTTCCGAGAGGGTGAGAATTTTGTGGCGAACTTATTGGCGAACGATCTGTGTGTGTGCAGAGCCGGTAATGAAATGCAGACGATGGCGTAACTCATCGTTGATCTGCGTTTTTTTCTCCCTTTTTCCTTTTTTCCCGTGCCAGCTGGTTGCAGATTACAGTAGCTGCCACTGAAAACACTGTTTAGAACGACCTAGAAGAATGCGGATGCTTTGGGCTTTGCCGTCGCGTTGGATTAGTAGTAAAATCTGTTTCATCAGCATCAACATCGGAGATATTTCCATGACGCCAGGGCTGATGTTGACAGTCGCGGGGATTTTATTGCATCGTAAACAGTAATTAACGCCCTAGAAATTTATAGGCAAGACAATCAGGGCATCGAGGGATACACACGCTATTCGTTGGTGGTATTGTAAGGAAATGTATCATTTGATGTCTTTCATGGTGAGTTTTATTAATGACAGAAAACACACACGTTGTGTTTATTTGATTTTGTATTTGCTTGAAGAACAAATAGAATACCACACTTGAATTATTTTTTTCACACTTTGTACAGCTTTCAATTTTGTTAGCACAAAGGTGGTTTCTATGGTAGGTAGATAGGTTCAATAACAGGTAGGTCGATTCATGCAAAGAAGAAAAAGCATGAAGTTTATAGGAAGCTATAAATATACTGGATACATTTTTAAATGGTATTATGACTTTTAACCTCCTTTGGAAGTTATTGAGTTTTCAACGAGCTTAATCTATGTTGTACGTAGGACAACATTTGTTCTATAGGAATTGTGTTTTTATGTTGATCTAGGGTTAACCTGAAGTTCAACTGACGAATCTTCAAGAATCCTGAATTTTGGTTTCATTTTAACATCTAGGCACCAGGAAGTAATGAGATCTGGAATTCCGTATGTTTTAAGCTGTAAGGATACGGGGCTTAAAGCTGTAGTTTGAAACGATCGTATTTGGCGTAGACTCTTTGGATTTCAAACTGGTTGCAAACCGCAGTGCCTTAGAAGTGACTTCATCTCTTGGTTCCTTCAGGATTATCTTGATTTTTTTCAAGATCTTCTCAGTGAGTTGTAGGTTTCCAGGAGATTTGAATAACCTTTTCAAATTTTTGAAAGACATCGGCATCATGGGATACATGAACATTTGATATTTGAGGTGCAACATTTCGAGAATGCTAGCAAATCATGTTTATTCAGATCTTTTCTCTCATTTAATCGAGTAAAGATACCTATTTTCGGTTAATTAGAGTTGATTGTGATTTTGCACTGATAGTGCTCGTTCACGAGGTCTCGAGGAACGTACTTACTGGGCACCCGGTATACTCAACTTTGTCTCTACGAGGTCTGAATCTACTTTGATGGCTTCTAGAATATGAACTCACAGGCCTGCACTGTACTTAACTGACTCTGAACGACATATGACTTGACATGAACTTAGTTGTTTGTTGGGTATGGACTCCACTGGAACAGAGTTTGATGAAGAGCTATGAACTAAGTTTGTAAGAGCTATGAACTAACATGAGCTAAATCTGTACTCGATATATTTGACTTTTTCGACTATAGTAACCTCCTATTATATCCAATCAGCTATTCAAGAACACACCTGTTCAGGAACTTTCTAGAATAACGTTAGGGGGGTCCTGAACATTTTGACGTGTGGATCTACAAGGTTAAGGTGTTGGGAAATGTGAAAAAAACGGCAAGAACATATTTTCATGACGTTACAGAATGATTTCAATTTTCTAGCTCATTACAGTCATGATGTTTTTAATCTCTCAACCGAAATTAGATACCAATAAAGGACATTGCTTGGCAGATACTTTGATTGGCCACTTAAACAATTCGGATTTGGTAGTTCGCTTTCGTTGAACATTCTACCCAGACCGCCATCTCCCTCGACCACACCCGGCCAAACCCGCGAACCACGAGCCAACGAAAACAATCACTACCCCCAACCGAAACCCTACAATTATCTAATGATACACTCCAAATGCGAGCTTCGATCAAACGCTGAGCGGTGCGGCGCCGGTCGGAACCATCTCGTTCGCTCAAGCCGGAATGTTTTCGTTCGATTCGATTTCTAATGTCCCTCATCCAGCTCGCAAACGCCCGCAAAGTGCACCGCGGTGCGGCGGCTGCACAGCGATCGGCCGGGAGCACTGTAATTTGCACTTTTTGCGTCGACCAGCGTTCGACAAGTCTTCCAGCGGCGGACGCGTGCTGCAAGGAAATGGCGGCGGCCGATCCCCGGTTCGGCGAAGGTGACCACCGAAGGTCGGACGGTGGTAATTACCGCAGAAACTGCTGTGCGGAACTGTGCTAACGATTATTGCCGTTTTGCCGCAGTCGATGAAGTGGCGCGCTCGCGCGATTCACTTCGGATCGTTGGTTCGCTGCTGTTTCCCGACGGTGGAGATGGCGATGATGATGATGATGATGAGATGGTGGGATGGGTTTAGTGCGCTGGAGGAAATTCGCGGAGCATTTTAGAAGTTAAAATTATATCCCGAGACGGGATGAAAACTTTTAATAAACTAAAGCGAGATGCCTAAACGATTGCAGCCGCTCTTGGGCAGCCATCACGCGCAGAGATGAATATGGTTGATAATTGGGATCAAATTGCTTGACTTCTAGCTGTATTGTTTGTTTAAAAAAAAAAGGCAAAATGTCATCCTATTCGAATGTTGTGTAGTTCCGTTTATAGTCATTCGGTTAAAAAATGCTTGAGAAGAGAGAAAACATCCTTGAGATATTAACATTCTAATTTTCTTCTAAACCTAGGCAACACGCTGGATCATTGGTAATCAACAGGACCAAAATCCCCTCTGGCCCATTTCTTTTGGAATCACAACTTTAAAAAATGAGTCATTTTATAATTTCATGTTTCAAAAAAATGTCATCATCTTCTTGAAGATTTGAAGCAAAAAACTGAAATAATAAATGCTGGAAGTGGATCACCCTGTGCCGTTGACAGAAGAGTTGACAGAAGTGACAGAAGCGAAAAGGATCGGTGTAAAAGTTCTGAAAATCCCAAAAAAAAATTCTATATAAATTTGAGTAAAAAACGCTTGCAACAGGTAATACAGTAACTCCCCGAGAAGTTGATTTGCATGCGACATATCGTTTACACTTTATGTTAAAAGATCCAATGTTTAGTTTTTGGTTCCAAATGACATTCTTCTTCGTTTTCCTCTTTATTGATGTCGTTGGATATTCAAATCACATTTTGAAATTGCACATTTTTTGCGATGGTCATGCTTTTAGCGAATTGCTATCATTTTTGTTGCCCAAAGAATGTTAAACACTGCGAAAAAACGGAACAGAATTAAAAAAATAAAGAAATGGTTCGTCGTGATTTTGTTTAGTTCTGACATCTCTTCGTGTTGCATTTGACAGTTGTGACTAGACGAACTGAAACCGATATAATAAACCCGTTTTTCTGTCAAATTTTTAAAATCCGCGTATCTCGAGTATAGCGTACCTCGGGGAGTCACTGTACCGTATTTTATAACTAGAGTATGAATTTATTTTTTTGTAATCGTTTAAAGTCAGCCTTTCGTTGGAGCTATCAACGAATCTAGCCTTTAGTCTTAATGTTTCATGTTATTCATTTGATTGTATATTTATTAAAACGTTGTAGGATAATATGGTTTTAGTTTCTCTCGGATTTCAAGGAGTTTGTTTGTTAAACATTGTCTATGTTGATGTTGAGGCATCGTATTGTTGAGGACATTATAGTGGTACTTCTGTTGATATAACATATAGCAAATTCTTCGTGTTTCATGTCTCTACAACATCTTCTTTAACCAGATCTTCGTTATGGTACTACACAGCTTATATCCTGCGCCGAAATATGCGTTGTGTTATCTGCTCTCTAATGTTTGGAATACGGTCCACTAGATCATTTGAAATCTTAATACTTCCTGCTCAGGAACAGATAACGTGCGACTAACTACAAAACCCTCAAAGAAAGCTCATCTAAACCCCTTTGTGTAACCCTTTGATTAGGCGATTTATACAAACATAGATATACGACCCATGGCTCCCCGGGGAATGAGAATGTTTGTCATTTTCATTGCAAAGGCACATCACGGTTCCTTTTTTTTGTTCGTTTCCAAGCGGGCGAAACGAACGTACTTCACGACGATCTTCAAATGCACCCATCGCTCCGTTCGCTCCGTTCTACGCCGGGCCAACAAAGCCTTTCCGAAAGGGTAACGAAACTTTCTCACCAAAAAAATCGTGACCTGTCCGAATGGTGCGGCCCTCAAGAGGGAACGCTTCAGAAAAGGCCAAAGGTACGCCATCCCCACATCGGGCCCGGAACATCAACCGTAATGCGCTCGCAAATGTTGTATCATAATTTTATAAATGCTCAATAAAATACAATAAACCAATCAATAATCAATTGCATGCAGCATGCACACAATTCGGCAGCACGCTGGAAGGGAACAGCGCTCGGGACA
>KZ071562.1:221326-236673 GCA_002091845.1 Anopheles cracens | reverse complement strand
CGGTAGAGTCATTATGTTCCCCAACTGGGGCGAGATAATATAAATGTAGGAATATAAATTTTCTCCAGCGCTCTGTTCATCGTTTATTCTATCGTTGTGGTTTTTTTTTCAGTCGTGTGCCCGTCGCTTCATTCATCCTTCGGCTCCTTCTTTTCTTATCGTGATTTATTTCACATCCACCCCTACGGCCGCAGCTCGACAAAGCACCGTCCCCGTACTGACAGCGGACGTTGTTTAGTCCAGAAGCACAACAATCCGATCGCTCTCGCGTTAGGCTGAAAGCGGACAACCAGTTTCCTATCACGCTGAATCGAAAAACCATTTCTCTGTTGAACGCCGGAAATGTTGTCTTCGCCATGAGTCGGGATTCCGGTGAGCGTTTTGCAGCGCTATCGCTCTCCGAAGCTGCTGGCGAACGATAGTTATGATGTTTTCGTTTTGGTGAATCGCTGTGCTGAAAGGCAGTAGGTATAACAAACCTGTTAAATAAGATTATATAAACTGGGTCGAGAGTGCTTTTGCGCTTCGTCAAGGAATATCAAATCGGAAGGAAAAGTTTTTTGGCAGCAGAATGTTGAAAACATGATTCCACGGCAGCTAGTCGTCAGAATGGTTTTATTAACATGTTCTTAAATTGAGCAAGCCCAAAAGGGTTTCAAAGCTACTTATTTTAGAATAATGTTTATATTCATACAGTTCTTACATAAGTTTTACACAAATTAATCTGATGTTATCTGTGCAGCTAGATAATAAAATCATACATATATACCTATAAACGATGAAAAGGGAATGGAGAAACCTTTGTAGAGTCTTTATGCATATTCACATACTAGGCCTGGCATGATCGCTTATACATCGATTTCATAAAAATATAATGTTTCAGTTGTAACAGTTTTCAAGTTTATGAATTTATTTTATGATACCATATTGATCCTTTTCATTTAAGTAAGATATCAGTCTCCAAAGCTTGAAATCGAATTTTAACCCAAAGTTGAGAGAGGATTTTTTAATTACCCAGTTAAAAATGGCATGATGAATTATGAGATTTGATCCACGTTATAGATGAATGTATCATGAATGTCCAGTTACAATTTTTGATTCCAAGGTGTTCCTTTTTCAGATTGGGATACCGTACATTTCAAAAAGCTTGTTTACTTGATCTATACTATATTTATGAAAACGTAGAGCGTAGAAAGACACTATCATCCAATGATAAGCGTTAAGCTGTATGGGTAATTTTTCATTTGTTCCATGTACGGACCGTAGCATATCCGCGCAATTTTCCACTCCAGTGTAATCCGCAAGGGCAGGAGAATGTACCAGCGTACAAAACATGGATCTGATTTTCAAATCTACGCCAATGTTTGTAAAATTCTGCAGAATTGAAAATCCAAAAATAAAATAAAAGAAGCTGCTTGCGGTGAGCTGATGGGCTGTAGACGCTTAACGGCAGCAGGGTGACCGAGGAAACAATAAATGAAGCAAAGTGCAGAGGGTTTCGTTTTGCTTCTCTTTTGCCTGCGCTGAACACTTTTGCCTCCCATACCGGCCGGATGGGTTTGGTCGAAAAAGCTGGTGGGTGTCTAACACGATGGAGTTCCTTATCAAATCGAAAGGAACTGCCTGCTGCAGTAACCGGTGAAAGCTGGCTTTCAAGTCAGTGCGATAAAAGCTAGGAACAGCTGGGCAGGACAGCAAAATAGGAGCACGATTGCTGTGAAGCTGCCATCGGGCGAGGGTATTTGGAAATTGAAGAAAAAAAAGTTTCCATCGGGAAAGGCGAACCTACGGAGAAAAAATCGACCGAAATAAAAATACAAACCTTGACGCATATTTTATTCTTGCTTGCGTAAACTTTATCCCAACTCCGAGGGGACCGCAGCTAATTTGAATGTAAATTTTGTGTCTGTTGTCTGATTTTGAAATTCCAGTATTGAGGCGATGTTATGAATAGGTACCCGGTTTACGAGCCTTTCCGAGGGCAGTGTTTGATGTGATCTCACGAGAGTTCGCTGGAATGGCCTTTCCCTTAATGCCCTTCAGAGATATCCGCGATGCTGGTTTGTAGTTGGGGAAATGGCCGGTATGGGAGAGCGAAATGAGATGTAGATTGCATGTTGCGAGCATTGAGGAAGTGCCTCGAGCGTAACACAACGGTAAAGTTGTTAGAATTTGTAAATCATCGAATATAATGGTTTAAACAAAGCTTATTTCCCACTGTTACTTGTTTTATTTGCGTTAATGATGAATGTTTTGTCAAATACGTCAAATCAGTCAATTGTTTGTGGATGGTCTGCAGGATTAGTTAGAATTTATAATTTTTTTATTAGATTTTTTTCTGTGATGCAGCGTTTACTTCAAGCAATTCTGACCTGTATTAATGATGGAATTCTATTCTCAAGGTCATTCGTAAAAGCTTCGAAGTCATGAAATACGTTTTAAAATTTCCATTTAAATTATACGGTACAGTTCACTTCATCTCTAATTAATATGTAAAGTAGGGTTGGGTCGTTTCCCCCACCAGGGACGTTCATGTTTGAGTGATGGACTTTCTACCACACAACCTGTGAGGATGACAATAAGGCCTCTGCGGCCGTCATTCTTATAAACGAGAAAACATAAATTCATTCGAAATAAGTTATCCAAATGGGATTGACTCGATTTAAAATATGTTTATTAAATTAATAACGTTTTATACGTTCACGTCGTCGTCATCATGGTCGTCTTTGTATAGTTTTGTTAAACTATAAGCGTGAAATCGGATGAGATTCACACTGAAAACATTTAACTACATTATACTCAATGAAATGAAATAGTTCTGGACTGAAACGATCCTTGTTCTAATATGACTACGTCTTAAAATGAGGGCAATCGGGGTAGTTCCTCATTTACATAAATGATTAAATTATATTGGTCGCGTATACCTTTTCTTAAAACAGGAAGAAGGAAAAGGGAATTTAATTGATTATTAACACAGAATTATCTTAATCAACACATCAAACACAACAAATTTGTCTCTTTTAGTTAATAAAACAATTAGACAATTTATATGAAAAACGTGATGTTTATTGTCTAATAATTTCAACGGAGTACTAGCACACCGTTACTTTTGATCGATTTCGATATCAGTTTGATTGCCTTTCGTGCCTCCGTGATGCTGCAACAGTACGTGAAACCCTTCCGTAAGTCTTGGAACTCCTTTTGATGCCAACCGTACCGTGAGCAAATGTCTTCGCAAAGAGCTTCACCATTCCCAGCGAATGGATTGTTCAGCGTGATTAGAGCGATAGATGTATTGCTGGGCTGGTGAACTATCACCTTCCACAACCATTTTGGTACCTGGACCATACCGCCGTCTCCCAAGCTCAGCGGAACGGGTTTTCCATCTTTATCGGGCAGCTGAAGAATGTCGTACACTCCGGTATACACCTGCACCGTGTCGTTTAGCTGTGCTGCCACTTTACGGGCTGCATTCTCCACACGCAACCAGTTGCCGGCGTTGACAACCTGTAACAAAGGAGAACCCCTCGCAAGCATGTTGAGAGCAGAAGAACATGTTGTAAAACATGTAACACAGAGCCAAGGTCATACGAGCCGTGTGTCACAGTGTCGCAGAAGTTTACGACATGTCTTTATGAGCGTGGACTTCCACCTACCTGCCACTCGGGAGCAGCATTTATAAAGAAGTACGTTGCCGCTGCCCAACTGTCCAGAATCGCGTCCCCATCTGGCGTAAGATGACCCTTTGCCAAATACGATGAAGAATCGATGAACTTGCTTGCTTGTGTCGTTGAGCCGAGCAGCTCCGTAAATCGTTCCAGCTGATGTCGCTGCGTGTACACGGAGGCTAATCGAACTGTTGACGATACTCCACCCAGTTTGAATGCTGGCCGATTGTTGTTGATTTGCGCGTCTGAGAAATGATCCGAAACGATTAAAGATTTGTTTAAGCAACAGCAAGTATGGTAATACTTACGGTTTATAGCCTTTCCCAGTATCTGATGTTCACTGTAGATGGCGGACGATTTAGCTGCGCTATAGCACACTTGAAAGTACTTGATAAAGGGAATTCCTTTGACGTTGAATCCTATATCGTACAGCTGACCAGCGCCATCTGCACAAGATGATTCTAACGGTATAATTACACCTGAAACTGTAGAATGACAGCTAACAGCACCCACAGCGATGCGGTCTTGTGATCCGACTACCTTGAACTCTTGGCCATCGACGCAGGAGATACTGGCATAACTGTTCGACACTAATCATAATACAATAACGATTCAGTATTTTTATATGGCTTATAGAATAAAAGATACTTACTAGAAGAAATTTCATTTTTGGCTGGTGAACAACCAATTACCAGTGCTTCTGTTCGACGCCACTCGTAGAATGGTCCCGTTGGTTGCAGCAGCTCGTACTGCTTTCCGGTTTGTTTCAAAAACAGTGGTACATGCTCTTGCGTGAGATTTCCATTCAAGTACACTCGGCATCCTGTAAAAATGAATAGATTACATAAAATTAATACCTAGAGTATAGTGAACGATCTCAATAATTCAACATTTAGCATCAAAGGCATTTTCGAACTAAAACTAAATTGTAATATGGTTGTTCTTACGAAATATAAGAACTAGACAATTCTGAACAAATGATAACTCGATATTGATAACGGTCTTATCTAAACAATCATAAACAGTAAAGTTCGAATCGAATAGAACAAATCTGTGGTATGGCTACAATAGCTTACTTTGCTTAGCTTCGGACGTCTTTCCGAAAAGTAGGCGTCTGTATTATTGTTATTATCAATGTTTAATTTTTAAAATATAGAAAAATGATTGTTGAGAATGGGGTGTGTAGTGGTTTTGGTATAAGTACGCAAAACAAGTAGAAGCAAAGAAAACTCACAAAATGAAGAGTCAGTTCGAATTGTGCAAACACAACGCTTCGGTAATCACAAGAATGGAATAATTTTAATCTCGAAGTTTGCATTATTGTAGTTATTATTCCATTTCTTTCATCTGTCCAAAAACTTTTATATGGTAAATTTGGGAAGTATTTTTCCCGCTGCTCTGCTGGCATGGTAGTTGGTACCGGTACTCGAAACTAAAAAACTCACTCGGAAAGGCTCTTTTCTCATAACGGAGAATATGGCAGCCATTCTCATCGATAGCATTGTATCGTTTTTGCATCCTCCAGCGGGCCCCCTCACAGCCAGCGGTTAGGCGGTTTTATTGCAAAACGGTCGATTCGATCGGCGGCGAATCTTTTACACTCTTACTCTATTTACACTGCGTTCAGCGCAAGAGCTGCCACGGGTGGAAACGAATTCCGCTGCGTTCCACAAACGCTCCAATATCATCCTGCGGCTCCGTCCGCTCCATGGAGTTCGGGGCGGTTGATCGACCTTCTTGCGAGTTAGTTTCTCGCCAGTACCAACACACCGAACAACGAGATTGATTTCACATTTTCCTCACACAACGACCGCTACATGTACGGGCGGCGAATGTATTGGTGAGTGAGACGGTCGTACAGCTGCTCGGTGGAAACAATTTTCCCAGCCGGTGGTGATGGTGGTGTCGATGGCAGTGGCGGTGGCAGCAGGCCTCTCGTCTGATGTAAAAATGGAAAAACCGGTTCCCGAATGGCATGGGCGGCCGTCGGACAAAACTGACCAACGACTGAGCTTTGCCGACCGGTCGGTCGTTCATTTCCCCCAAGCCGCTGTGGAACGCGCGGCGGGCCGTGGAGTACGTATGAAAGCATGAAGTAATATTTGAAATTGATATTAGCAATAGGCGGTGGGTGAGCAGACGGAGGCACGCTGAAATGTGCGGCATATAACTTTTTAATACTTCGTGCTCCTTTGCGACTGGCATCTTGCGTTTCCGCGGTTTGCCATTTCCCTCGCTCGTGCGCACACTCCCCCCCGGGGTCGACTTCCAAATATTGGTCCATATTTTGAAATACTGCCGTGTTTTATGGGCTCGTAAAATTATTTTAGAATTTTCACTTGCCGCGCACGGTACAAAAGTTCACTGTTTCCGTCCTCTGGTGGGCTGCTGGGGATGACACATGCACGAGTGTGAGTGAGCAGTACGGAGCGAGCGAGACATTCGCCCCCCGAGTGGAGGGCATGGAATATCGTTTTCGGAATTTCGGTACTTTGTTGACATAAAGCATACGAAAATGGGAAGAATGAGAATAAAGATCTTCGTCGCTGCTAGAGATAGGCAGGATCGGTGGATGGGGATGTAGGGAGCGAGGGCATATTACACCGGAAAAGCAGGAAGTTTTTCGTTTGATGGCGGATGGAAGCATGGACTCGTTCGGGCGAAACAACACAAGCACTTTGCGTCTTACACAAGGTAGCTCATGATGCGCTGCCCGAACATGTCATATGGGCGTGTGGTTTTGGAGAAAAAGAACGCAAGTGAAGAATGCACCATCGTTTGTCGTCTTTAACGCATGTTGATGTCTTATAGTTTAAAATTGTTATTGAATTGTGTTATGGAAGTTTAACTGATTTGCCATGGTTAGTGCAATACTACAGTTACAAGTGGTAAATGCTAAACTATTTCTGTAGTATAAAGATCTTGAAAATATATGAAACAATTGATTTTACGATGAGAAGAAGCAGAGTATTTTAAAAATTTGTTATTTCTTATCTTCTTTATATTTGTTGTTTCCTCCCTTCAAATTCTGAACAACTTGGGTTTGCACTTTTTTCGTTATTCTGTTTTACAGCATCAGCGGACCATACTCGCGACGTTACAGATGGCGGTTTTATTGCAAAACGGTCGATTCGATCGGCGGCGAATCTTTTACACTCTTACTCTATTTACACTGCGTTCAGCGCAAGAGCTGCCACGGGTGGAAACGAATTCCGCTGCGTTCCACAAACGCTCCAATATCATCCTGCGGCTCCGTCCGCTCCATGGAGTTCGGGGCGGTTGATCGACCTTCTTGCGAGTTAGTTTCTCGCCAGTACCAACACACCGAACAACGAGATTGATTTCACATTTTCCTCACACAACGACCGCTACATGTACGGGCGGCGAATGTATTGGTGAGTGAGACGGTCGTACAGCTGCTCGGTGGAAACAATTTTCCCAGCTGGTGGTGATGGTGGTGTCGATGGCAGTGGCGGTGGCAGCAGGCCTCTCGTCTGATGTAAAAATGGAAAAACCGGTTCCCGAATGGCATGGGCGGCCGTCGGACAAAACTGACCAACGACTGAGCTTTGCCGACCGGTCGGTCGTTCATTTCCCCCAAGCCGCTGTGGAACGCGCGGCGGGCCGTGGAGTACGTATGAAAGCATGAAGTAATATTTGAAATTGATATTAGCAATAGGCGGTGGGTGAGCAGACGGAGGCACGCTGAAATGTGCGGCATATAACTTTTTAATACTTCGTGCTCCTTTGCGACTGGCATCTTGCGTTTCCGCGGTTTGCCATTTCCCTCGCTCGTGCGCACACTCCCCCCCGGGGTCGACTTCCAAATATTGGTCCATATTTTGAAATACTGCCGTGTTTTATGGGCTCGTAAAATTATTTTAGAATTTTCACTTGCCGCGCACGGTACAAAAGTTCACTGTTTCCGTCCTCTGGTGGGCTGCTGGGGATGACACATGCACGAGTGTGAGTGAGCAGTACGGAGCGAGCGAGACATTCGCCCCCCGAGTGGAGGGCATGGAATATCGTTTTCGGAATTTCGGTACTTTGTTGACATAAAGCATACGAAAATGGGAAGAATGAGAATAAAGATCTTCGTCGCTGCTAGAGATAGGCAGGATCGGTGGATGGGGATGTAGGGAGCGAGGGCATATTACACCGGAAAAGCAGGAAGTTTTTCGTTTGATGGCGGATGGAAGCATGGACTCGTTCGGGCGAAACAACACAAGCACTTTGCGTCTTACACAAGGTAGCTCATGATGCGCTGCCCGAACATGTCATACGGGCGTGTGGTTTTGGAGAAAAAGAACGCAAGTGAAGAATGCACCATCGTTTGTCGTCTTTAACGCATGTTGATGTCTTATAGTTTAAAATTGTTATTGAATTGTGTTATGGAAGTTTAACTGATTTGCCATGGTTAGTGCAATACTACAGTTACAAGTGGTAAATGCTAAACTATTTCTGTAGTATAAAGATCTTGAAAATATATGAAACAATTGATTTTACGATGAGAAGAAGCAGAGTATTTTAAAAATTTGTTATTTCTTATCTTCTTTATATTTGTTGTTTCCTCCCTTCAAATTCTGAACAACTTGGGTTTGCACTTTTTTCGTTATTCTGTTTTACAGCATCAGCGGACTATACTCGCGACGTTACAGATTAATTTTGCGTTCTCATGTTTCAGTTTCTATATATCTGTTTCGCGGGTTTTTGTTTACTGCATTGTTTTAAGAGTTAATTAGCTCCAACTCGCTACATGTACGGGCGGCGAATGTATTGGTGAGTGAGACGGTCGTACAGCTGCTCGGTGGAAACAATTTTCCCAGCTGGTGGTGATGGTGGTGTCGATGGCAGTGGCGGTGGCAGCAGGCCTCTCGTCTGATGTAAAAATGGAAAAACCGGTTCCCGAATGGCATGGGCGGCCGTCGGACAAAACTGACCAACGACTGAGCTTTGCCGACCGGTCGGTCGTTCATTTCCCCCAAGCCGCTGTGGAACGCGCGGCGGGCCGTGGAGTACGTATGAAAGCATGAAGTAATATTTGAAATTGATATTAGCAATAGGCGGTGGGTGAGCAGACGGAGGCACGCTGAAATGTGCGGCATATAACTTTTTAATACTTCGTGCTCCTTTGCGACTGGCATCTTGCGTTTCCGCGGTTTGCCATTTCCCTCGCTCGTGCGCACACTCCCCCCCGGGGTCGACTTCCAAATATTGGTCCATATTTTGAAATACTGCCGTGTTTTATGGGCTCGTAAAATTATTTTAGAATTTTCACTTGCCGCGCACGGTACAAAAGTTCACTGTTTCCGTCCTCTGGTGGGCTGCTGGGGATGACACATGCACGAGTGTGAGTGAGCAGTACGGAGCGAGCGAGACATTCGCCCCCCGAGTGGAGGGCATGGAATATCGTTTTCGGAATTTCGGTACTTTGTTGACATAAAGCATACGAAAATGGGAAGAATGAGAATAAAGATCTTCGTCGCTGCTGGAGATAGGCAGGATCGGTGGATGGGGATGTAGGGAGCTAGGGCATATTACACCGGAAAAGTAGGAAGTTTTTCGTTTGATGGCGGATGGAAGCATGGACTCGTTCGGGCGAAACAACACAAGCACTTTGCGTCTTACACAAGGTAGCTCATGATGCGCTGCCCGAACATGTCATACGGGCGTGTGGTTTTGGAGAAAAAGAACGCAAGTGAAGAATGCACCATCGTTTGTCGTCTTTAACGCATGTTGATGTCTTATAGTTTAAAATTGTTATTGAATTGTGTTATGGAAGTTTAACTGATTTGCCATGGTTAGTGCAATACTACAGTTACAAGTGGTAAATGCTAAACTATTTCTGTAGTATAAAGATCTTGAAAATATATGAAACAATTGATTTTACGATGAGAAGAAGCAGAGTATTTTAAAAATTTGTTATTTCTTATCTTCTTTATATTTGTTGTTTCCTCCCTTCAAATTCTGAACAACTTGGGTTTGCACTTTTTTCGTTATTCTGTTTTACAGCATCAGCGGACTATACTCGCGACGTTACAGATTAATTTTGCGTTCTCATGTTTCAGTTTCTATATATCTGTTTCGCGGGTTTTTGTTTACTGCATTGTTTTAAGAGTTAATTAGCTCCAACTTGTTATATCTATTGTAAAACCCCTACAATATTTGAAAACCAATTTTGTAGGATTTTCAACTCTAAAAGAAATTGTTCATACGATTATATGAATACAGAGTTTTCCAAGTTTTTACGAAAAAGGCCGTGAACCTATAACTAGCCTCAGCGTCAATGTAAGTAAAATATCCCGCACTCTAAAAAGAAATGTGATCTGAAGAGAAGAATTGAAAGACATCGTTTTTATTCACCAGAATTAGTTTGACTTGATTATTGTGACGAAATCTTAAATTTTAAATTCTTGAATCGTCAAAACCGTCAATTCCCCGATTCAAAATTGTCTCAGTGAAATAAAACATGACGTTGAATGCATTTCCTCAGATGACAGTTCGTTTTACAGTGTCTGATATTTCATTTTCATTGACGCTGAGGCTGGTTATGGTCACAGTATAAATTGTCATGCGACAATTCGAAGCATCACATAGTAATAGTTTACTTATTTAGTTGGAATCATGTATATAAAAGCTTGGGAAGCCATATGAACACCAGTGATTGTGAGTTTGATTCTCAACTGGACCGTCGCATTGTAAGCCGTATAAGGCTAAAGAAATAATTAAAAATTCACATTGTTGACCCAAGTATGTTGCATGGTGAGTGCAATACTACAGTTACAAGTGGTAAATGCTAAACGATTTCAGTAGTATAAAGATCTTGAAAATATATGAAACAATTGATTTTACGATGAGAAGAAGCAGAATATTTTAAAAATTTGTTATTTCTTATCTTCTTTATATTTGTTGTTTCCTCCCTTCAAATTCTGAACAACTTGGGTTTGCACTTTTTTCGTTATTCTGTTTTACAGCATCAGCGGACCATACTCGCGACGTTACAGATTAATTTTGTGTTCTCATGTTTCAGTTTCTATATATCTGTTTCGCGGGTTTTTGTTTACTGCATTGTTTTAAGAGTTAATTAGCTCCAACTTGTTATATCTATTGTAAAACCCCTACAATATTTGAAAACCAATTTTGTAGGATTTTCAACTCTAAAAGAAATTGTTCATACCATTATATGAATACAGAGTTTTCCAAGTTTTTACGAAAAAGGCCGTGAACCTATAACTTGCCTCAGCGTCAATGTAAGTAAAACATCTCGCACTCTAAAAAGAAATGTCATCTGAAGAGAAGAATTGAAGGACATCGTTTTAATTCACCAGAATTAGTTTGAGTTGATGATTGTGACGAAATATTAAATCTTAAATTCTTGAATCGTCAAAACCGTCAATTCCCCGATTCAAAATTGTCTCAGTGAAATAAAAAATGACGTTGAATGCATTTCCTCAGATGACAGTTCGTTTTACAGTGCCTGATATTTCATTTTCATTGACGCTGAGGCTGGTTATGGTCACAGTATAAATTGTCATGCGACAATTCGAAGCATCACATAGTAATAGTTTACTTATTTAGATGGCATCTTGTTTATAAAAGCTTGGGAAGCCCTATGAACACCAGTGATTGTGAGTTTGATTCTCAACTAGACCGTCGCATCGTAAGCCGTATCTGGCTAAAGAAATAATTAAAAACTCACATTGTTGACTGGAGTATGTCAAAACACATGAAATATATCTATTCCAGGGATATATCTTTTAGGTAATAAGAATTAGAAGATAAAAGAAAAATATAAAAGATACTTCTAGTACTAGAAACGGAAAAAGCATTTGCTCTCGAAAAATTGTAATAAGTTGAAATACTAAACACATTTTTATCATAAGAAACTCCACCAACGATTCGAGGCAAAAAAACCCCGTACCACTTCGTACCAAGTCAGTCTCCATTTTAAGCTCCTGCATGGCACGTTCAATACATTCCATGTGAACTCTGAGGTAACCAGTGTTTACGGCATCACATTTACTCGCAGCTATTTATCACAAATGAAAAATAAAACGTATCAATAAACCTCACACATATGTACGCCGCAGATTTCTCTTTCACACTGAAACTACGCCTTCGGGCGAAGAGGGGTTCGCCTCGCGAGTGTGCGTGTGTGCCGCCTCGTGCGCATTGATGCAGCGTGGAGCACATAAATTTTACATTCTTTTGTTTCGCATTTAGGAAGATCCGCCGATAAGACCATTTACATCACCAGTATGCTTAAGCTTGCTTTATGCACGGTCGATGCGAGGATTTTTCCTCCCCACGACAGGCTCATGTGCTCGAGCTCATGGTTGTCTTGCCGTTCGGCAGAGAGGCTGCGGTGAACGGTAGGCAGGTTTTACGTCCCGTCTGCCCGGAAGCGTGCAGGGTCGTACGATGCAAAAGGTGTCGGCAGGGCCAGGATGGTATTTGCAGAGAAAGACTTTCATCAGCCTCGTGTCACGACGAGCGTTGAGCCGCTAAGTCGGGCGAGTTCGAGTTCGAGGAAATTAACCAGTGTTTACGGCATCACATTTACTCGCAGCTATTTATCACAAATGAAAAATAAAACGTATCAATAAACCTCACACATATGTACGCCGCAGATTTCTCTTTCACACTGAAACTACGCCTTCGGGCGAAGAGGGGTTCGCCTCGCGAGTGTGCGTGTGTGCCGCCTCGTGCGCATTGATGCAGCGTGGAGCACATAAATTTTACATTCTTTTGTTTCGCATTTAGGAAGATCCGCCGAGAAGACCATTTACATCACCAGTATGCTTAAGCTTGCTTTATGCACGGTCGATGCGAGGATTTTTCCACCCCACGACAGGCTCATGTGCTCGAGCTCATGGTTGTCTTGCCGTTCGGCAGAGAAGCTGCGGTGAACGGTAGGCAGGTTTTACGTCCCGTCTGCCCGGAAGCGTGCAGGGTCGTACGATGCAAAAGGTGTCGGCAGGGCCAGGATGGTATTTGCAGAGAAAGACTTTCATCAGCCTCGTGTCACGACGAGCGTTGAGCCGCTAAGTCGGGCGAGTTCGAGTTCGAGGAAATTCGTGGTAATCGAAACTTCGTCGCGTGGCCTGCGCGGGGAAACGAACAAACCGTGCCCCATGTAAGGGAAAGCCATCAAACCGCCCTCTCGCTCACCACACCTTCCCGTGTGCATTTGCGGCGAAATCGAACGACAGCGACCGTGGCCACGGGTGGCGACCGCAGCGTAGCGAAGCAGCAGAGAAGCCAAAGTAAATATCTGATTGGTATTCATAAAATGTTTATGCATGATAAAAGTATTTGCGGAGTAAATAATCTTCCCACGAGAATGGGGCCATACATGTGCCATGGCTTCTGCGTCGGCGGTGGTTTCGTCCCTTCCGGAACGTGTCCCTGACGAGACAAGTTTTCCCTTCCCGGGGGGGCCGAAACCAGCGGTAGAGAAACAAATCCATCCATTGATGCTGCTATTTCACGATGCAACCGGCGAACACGATCCGAGCCGATACCGTGGCACACATACTTTACGAACTTCGATATAGATTGTCAATTCCGGACCTCGCCTGACGACGACGGAAAGTTGAGAGCAGCAGATTGAATGTGTGACATCAACGTCGATCTGCTTACTGCCTGTCTGACTTGTGTGTGTGTGTGTGTGGTGTGGCCGGGCTGTGCACGAAACGAGGAGAGTGGAGTAACCAAGTGCTTATATTAGGCATCATAGGCCATTCCAGGACCCGATTGCCCGGGCAGGGGAAGCGTGACAGCGCCGACGAAAAGAGCGGAGACCTGCGAGTAGGGCACCTATTTCTGTGTGTAATAAAATCATCATCATCGTCACCAGAACGCGGCGTCCCCGGCCTGCGCCGTGCGCCTACGGTCTCGTGACGCCCATCAAGTGGGCGTGATGAGATATGCCGTGACCTGATTTGAATGAAATGCAGTATTTTCGTTTTATTGAATAAACTTTCCAGGAGAGGATTTTCACTCAAGTTGATGACCGCATAACGAGTACGAAAATGTTTTGCGAATGAATCCCGCTCCCTATCGCGATGCATTGACGCCGATGGCGGACGGTGGAGGACCGTGAGCGAGATGGATATTCGTTCCTGAGACTTTTGCATCGCCTTCTTTTCGTACGGTCGCGCGTTCCCATGCACTATACGGGGGCAGATATTTTCCGGAGGACAACATCGTTCAACGTCAGTCAATCATCTCAACGAGAAAATCGCGTCTGATTTGATGCCAAAGTAAATTTGGATTTTTTTCAAGTATTTCGAGGCGTGTAGAAAATGGAATGTGGCAAGTAACAGAGACGTGTTTTTCCATAGTTTGGAAATATCTTCTGCACGAAAAGACGTTTAAAGAGACATTCAGTATTGGATTTGGGGTTATGTTTCTTGTACACATAGTTGACTAAACTATATATTTTTAAATCTGAGTCTAAAGTTTGACAACCTTTTTGGTTTTACCTGGGAAAATGTTCCTTCAGAGTTGTGTTCAGTTCATGCAAAATGCGAACAAAATTTCGTCTGTTTTGATCAAAAACAAAATGTTAGTTTTCAATACGTTAAGTATCTAAAGTAAAGTTACTAAAACAAATAATTCATAGAAAGGAAGTTCAGAATATATGTCCTTGACTTTTTTAGTGTTGAAAACAACTTGGATGATTGGCTTAACTATAAGAAATAAATTTGGCACCTTTTCGATACAATTGGGGAGATTTTTTTTCAAAATGATTAACAAAAAATTGATAATATTTTTGATCGATAATAAATGCACTAGCTATCGTTACGTTATTTTTATGTTTCACGGTCTGCGTTTCATGGTTGGGCCAATCCTATCCTTAACTTTGGAGAGTTAGTTTTAAGACATCTCATTTATTGACGAATTTAATTATTTGATTGAAGAATAATAAATAAATAAACTAGAAATACAAAGACTCAATCAACGACCCTTTCACAAAAGAGTATTCCTATAGATTCCTCACCGCGTCTAAACTAGACCGGAGGCAAACCGTTCGACTTAGTTTGAACAATCCACCCACTTTATCCAATCGAGTTCAGTATTTATCATGTTGATCGCCCCGCTATCACCGAACTTATACTTTTATTGGTATGGTCAGTATGAAAAAACAACAAAAAGTTTAACATATTGGAATATGCAATACATTAACAACAAATAAATTGGACTATCTTAAAGCTACGACAAAAATAGGAAGAAAAATATTAAGACAATCTTTGAGCTACAATGAGTCAATGGAAATGATAAAGTTGACGCTTGTAATAGCTTCTCTCTCATCTGAGCGATGAATGACTCCACAGGAGAAGGAGAAAAAAATCACGCACATCCAGGCAACGGTACGGAACATTGCTATAAATTAATGAGCAATGCTTAACCACAAACCTGTGAAAGTTCGCTTGGAAATAATTCGCAAAACACAGCCATTCATTCTGGCCGCCCATTAGTGCAGGTGAAGCAGTTAGCGTGTGAAGACGGCGGAAAACAAAAGCCAAAACCACAAACGAACACGTTCCACTGCTCCGGCACGGCCCACGCACGCCCAAACCGTCGCCGATCATCGTCAGTCCATTTGGAAAATTCGGGCAAACCGAGTGATGTTTTCCTTCATTTCGTTTATTGCACACATCCTGCCCGCCGGAA
>KZ071562.1:202202-218256 GCA_002091845.1 Anopheles cracens | reverse complement strand
TGGTTTATAACAATTCGAATACTGCTCGGGATTCTTTTTTATCTTTCCGTCAGCCCACACAATGTTTCATTTTTCGGAGTCGGAACTGTGCCGTGTTTTTTTTTTCTTCATCATCTTCCCTGCCGTCCTTAGGCTCACCCGAACCGTCCGACGCCACGTGCCTGGTACGGTGGAGCATGCAGCGAAGGAGATACATCACGGACGCTTCGGAACGCTCAGCCTTCCGTTGATCTGGTCATAATTTATCAAAAAAGGCTAATTTATATGAGGTGAATACTGGAAAGCAATCCCTTTTTTCAAGGCTTTGTCCTGGAGCGAAACATGATGACGGGAATTCAAAAGAGATTATGTCATTTTTATTCTTCTAGGCCGTTCCCTACAGTATGAAGGCACCTATTTCGAGGAATATTATTTGCGAATCAGACAAAACATTCAGACCATACCAAATACAAGGAGCCATGCACGAAGCACTTAGTTTTTGTTCCACGGCAACAGTCTTATGACTGATAAGCTACAGAGACTTAGTCTTCGTCATCACTACTGTCAGCTTCTCCATGTCAGAAAAACATAAGCGATGGAGGCTTACAGTTCAAAAACGGTTGCATTGGTTGTAAGAAAGGAAGCTTGCAAAATATAAGCGAATGGAAAATAAACTAAGATGGACGTAAAAAAAACGACGGCAAAACCAAACAGCCTCTGAGACCTTTTCGTTGACGAAACAGTATCAATATTCGGAAGTGGTTTATAACAATTCGAATACAATGGACAAAAATCTGAATCGTTTCCAGTACCGTAACATATCGGTTGATAAGCAACACCTAAGACAAGAAGGAAAGTTTGTGCAGGATAAAATTGCTTTGATAAAACAGCTTCACCAGTTTTTGTGGGGGCTACTTATACCTCCTGATCTATGCGTTATGGTATGATGGTGAGAGTGACGTAGAGTAACGTTGTTGCGCGACGTTTTGCGCAAGCTCACCCTACGTATTCATTCCAGCTAAAGAAAGTGCTGAATATCATCCTTTGAAGTATTAGATGACTCTATGGCACAACAAGATGTATGATAAAAGTGCTTACTGTGGCAAAGGTAACGCGGTTTGGGGAAAAAAGAAAACCGGGTTCATACGACAAGAAAACTGACCACCAATCACTCCTAAAAAACCTACGAATAAAATTAAAATAAAAAAGAATTTAATGGCTTGTCAAGCGCAGGATTCAATGATCAAGTCAATGCTTTACATAAAAATCTGTTAACAGCATGCTTCGTATACATTACTGTGAGCTGCTAACTTCTTTCAATATTAAAATTCATTGTTTCATTGTGTTTTGTTGAGCAAACGTTTAATACAGTAAAAGTTGTGGGTCGCTTTTTCCCAAATAGTACAGTTGAGCTGTTCCGTACACAATCGTACTCGTACACAATTTTCAAAACACCAAGTACCTCTATGGATGTTGTCAACAAAAAGATGTTAACTGCTAACTTTCTAAGAAACGTTTGACACAGGTAATCGGTGCTGATTGCCATTCTTTTCCAACTGCGAACAATTCTGTTGCTATTACCTGCTTTACTACCGTTTAGACGTGAGTGTCCCGTGCCTTTTACATCGTCATTAAAAGCTCTTTTCATAGCAGCAGTCATACATGTCATTTTTATTCTTCTAGGCCGTTCCCTACAGTATGAAGGCACCTATTTCGAGGAATATTATTTGCGAATCAGACAAAACATTCAGACCATACCAAATACAAGGAGCCATGCACGAAGCACTTAGTTTTTGTTCCACGGCAACAGTCTTATGACTGATAAGCTACAGAGACTTAGTCTTCGTCATCACTACTGTCAGCTTCTCCAAGTCAGAAAAGCATAAGCGATGGAGGCTTACAGTTCAAAAACGGTTGCATTGGTTGTAAGAAAGGAAGCTTGCAAAATATAAGCGAATGGAAAATAAACTAAGATGGACGTAAAAAAAACGACGGCAAAACCAAACAGCCCCTGAGACCTTTTCATCCACATTGTCCACAGGAAATGAATCCAGCCGGGACCGTCCAGGCGGACGGATTGTATAATTATGGGACTTTAATCCTGGTGGCCGCTTCTGGCGACTGCTCTGACTCTCTGGCTTCAAAGTAGAAACGAAAAGCTAGGTCTATTTTTAAATTATGCTTCATGTCATTCCGGGGCCGGGGTTTTTCGCTCCCTCCGTTTCGCTCGCTGTGCACTCCCGTGGACATTCCCGATGCGATGCACACATTGTCCTCAGCTCGGGATTCTTTTTTATCTTTCCGTCAGCCCACACAATGTTTCATTTTTCGGAGTCGGAACTGTGCCGTGTTTTTTTTTCTTCATCATCTTCCCTGCCGTGCTTAGGCTCACCCGAACCGTCCGACGCCACGTGCCTGGTACGGTGGAGCAGGCAGCGAAGGAGATACATCACGGACGCTTCGGAACGCTCAGCCTTCCGTTGATCTGGTCATAATTTATCAAAAAAGGGTAATTTATAAGAGGTGAATACTGGAAAGCAATCCCTTTTTTCAAGGCTTTGTCCTGGAGCGAAACATGATGACGGGAATTCAAAAGAGATTCATGAAAGCCTTCAACATTTTCTCGTTGAAAGTGTCATTAGTGGGAAAGCGAGCGTGTTGCACTTTTTGGAGGCATTTGCCACATTTGAGAATGCCTGCAGGTGAATGGTTTGTTGTTTTTCTTGTGCTGCACAGCACACGGATTCAGCTGAAATCACACGTGCTTTGGCAAGATGGCATGCCATCTAACAATGTTTCAGTTACATTTGTGCCGACTTCTGATTACTTCATACCAACAAATGGGCACACAAAAAAACGTTACATAAAAATCTGTTAACAGCATGCTTCGTATACATTACTGTGAGCTGCTAACTTCTTTCAATATTAAAATTCATTGTTTCATTGTGTTATGTTGAGCAAACGTTTAATACAGTAAAAGTTGTGGGTCGCTTTTTCCCAAATAGTACAGTTGAGCTGTTCCGTACACAATCGTACTCGTACACAATTTTCAAAACACCAAGTACCTCTATGGATGTTGTCAACAAAAAGATGTTAACTGCTAACTTTCTAAGAAACGTTTGACACAGGTAATCGGTGCTGATTGCCATTCTTTTCCAACTGCGAACAATTCTGTTGCTATTACCTGCTTTACTACCGTTTAGACGTGAGTGTCCCGTGCCTTTTACATCGTCATTAAAAGCTCTTTTCATAGCAGCAGTCATACATGTCATTTTTATTCTTCTAGGCCGTTCCCTACAGTATGAAGGCACCTATTTCGAGGAATATTATTTGCGAATCAGACAAAAAATTCAGACCATAAGAAATACAAGGAGCCATACACGAAGCACTTAGTTTTTGTTCTACGGCAACAGTCTTATGACTGATAAGCTACAGAGACTTAGTCTTCGTCATCACTACTGTCAGCTTCTCCAAGTCAGAAAAGCATAAGCGATGGAGGCTTACAGTTCAAAAACGGTTGCATTGGTTGTAAGAAAGGAAGCTTGCAAAATATAAGCGAATGGAAAATAAACTAAGATGGACGTAAAAAAAACGACGGCAAAACCAAACAGCCCCTGAGACCTTTTCATCCACATTGTCCACAGGAAATGAATCCAGCCGGGACCGTCCAGGCGGACGGATTGTATAATTATGGGACTTTAATCCTGGTGGCCGCTTCTGGCGACTGCTCTGACTCTCTGGCTTCAAAGTTGAAACGAAAAGCTAGGTCTATTTTTAAATTATGCTTCATGTCATTCCGGGGCCGGGGTTTTTCGCTCCCTCCGTTTCGCTCGCTGTGCACTCCCGTGGACATTCCCGATGCGATGCACACATTGTCCTCAGCTCGGGATTCTTTTTTATCTTTCCGTCAGCCCACACAATGTTTCATTTTTCGGAGTCGGAACTGTGCCGTGTTTTTTTTTCTTCATCATCTTCCCTGCCGTGCTTAGGCTCACCCGAACCGTCCGACGCCACGTGCCTGGTACGGTGGAGCAGGCAGCGAAGGAGATACATCACGGACGCTTCGGAACGCTCAGCCTTCCGTTGATCTGGTCATAATTTATCAAAAAAGGGTAATTTATAAGAGGTGAATACTGGAAAGCAATCCCTTTTTTCAAGGCTTTGTCCTGGAGCGAAACATGATGACGGGAATTCAAAAGAGATTCATGAAAGCCTTCAACATTTTCTCGTTGAAAGTGTCATTAGTGGGAAAGCGAGCGTGTTGCACTTTTTGGAGGCATTTGCCACATTTGAGAATGCCTGCAGGTGAATGGTTTGTTGTTTTTCTTGTGCTGCACAGCACACGGATTCAGCTGAAATCACACGTGCTTTGGTAAGATTCCATGCCATCTAACAATGTTTCAGTTACATTTGTGCCGACTTCTGATTACTTCATACCAACAAATGGGCACACAAAAAAACGCTTAAAAAGAAAAGTGAATTTCATAATCCAATTCCACTCTCTTCATAACTCACCGTACCGTACTGTGCCAACAGAACCATCCTTCTTTTTTGCCATTATCTCCCTCTCATGATTGCGCTAATTTAGCGTCTAATTAGCAGCAAAAGTTTTGTTTATTTAATCCAACAGCAATTGGACCCGTTGACGGGTGTATCAGCTGTTGCCGGGGCGAAAGCAAATAAAACAAAATTTCGTTCCCCATCGCCCTCCACGATGGCGATGCCACGATGTCGCAAACTTTGCCGGGTTTGCACCGTCCAAAATCCACCAAAGTTAGATAAGTTTTATATCGGGTACTTTTTTCCCGACCCCGGAAGGGACCGCCGACGCCAGTGCCCGGCGAATTGAAGGCTTGCCGAGAGATGGCTACACATAGCAGTAAGCGTCACGGGGGGCGTGCCGAAATGGCACGTAAACTGTGTCGGGAGAATTATGCCATTAGGGTGATGTTTCGCTGACAGCGCCTTAGGAGGTGATTTTTCACTTCGCCCCGAGTATTAGCGCGGAAAAGCGCTATTTTCTTAAGGGTCGGTTGCGTTCCCTTACAGGAATGCTGAAGCGCCATTCTCGCTGGGAACACCCGGGAACCGAAGGCGAGCGAGAAGCAGCGAGCACGCAAGAGAAGGAGGGAGCCAGCGGCCGACTTGAATTTATTATTTCGACCGAATTTATGGCCTTCTTTTTGTTCTAATTGCTGTGTTTTATGCTTTCCGTTTTTGAAGCCTCAAAATGATGCTGTCTAAAGCCAACGACCAGGGTCCGGCACGGATCCGGAAGTTGGCCCCGGGAACGGTAGATGGCGGTAGGCGGCGGGCTGGCATCCGTCTTTTAAAACGCGTTGGAAAGTGTTGACCGGGAAAGCATTCGGCTGGCCGTTTTTTTGATGATAAAAGACAACCAGCACAAAAAAGCAAAGGATTGTTCCGAATGTTTTGCCTCGGGCGGATGGGTTGAATGGTTTGGACGGTTGATAAAAAGCGAGCGGCTGATATATCGGGTTTTTGGATTTTCCTAAAGCGTCCCTAACAATGCTTTACGAGCATTCATGGTCCTAATGCTCGTTACTATGCTGGAGAATGGCGAGGGATTTATTATGCCTTGGAACGACAACATTTTTCCTATTTCGATATCTTTTTAATTGCGTATGTTACAACCTAGGTCAAATAAAGAAATATTTTGGAAAATATGAAACTGGTAGAATGAAATTTTGTAATGTAAGAAAAATGTTTACTAATCGTATTTTTGTGCGTTTAAGGCATTGGAATCATAAATGTCAAATAGTTTCTTACCAAATAGTCTAACCAAGCTGCACGTTAGACAGAATTAGACACAACCATATTTTCACACCAAGTTGAGGTTTCTTTTCTTATGAGTATTTATCGATGAAAATTTAATTTTATTCGCTTTCACTTATTCAATTTTGAATTGTTTGAATAACTGGTTCAAATGTACTCATGTGTAGATTCGGTCACTTGGATTGATTTAGTAATCAATTTCAACATCCTTAAGGATTGATTTCGTAATATCATTGATAGGATAAAGTTTTCAAACATCGCAACAAAATAACTAAACTACAATGTCTTTTATAATTAAAAATTGATTTCGCTATAAGTGCATAATGAAGCATTTCGCTATAAAATATATTTTTATACTTCTTAGAAATTTATTGGCTTACATCTATATTTCAAAATAACACATAACTCATCGTTGAAAACACCCATGGATAAACTTAAGTTAAATCCTATTCCGTTTCGTTTTGCAAAGAAGTTGCGAAGAATAATTTTGCCTACATTTCATCTTCAATTCCATTGTTGTGCAAATATTTTATTTGCTCACCAAACATTTGTTTCTTCGGCTGTACCTATTAACATATTTAATAACGATTGGCCTTCACTCATTACCTAATAGACCTTTTCTATTACCCAGCCTGTTGAATGGAATACTCAACCTGCACCAACGTTCTTTTCTTATTTCTCCACAGGCTGCGCGTTTTTGACGTACTTCAGTCCGGAAAGCGCCGTTAACGCTCAGGGCGCGTTACATGAGAAGCAGACACTACCTGGGGTGAGTTTAATGCGCCGTGCTAGCCGTGGCCCATGCGAACGGTGGTTTCTTTCCTGCCCTTTGTTTCTATTGCCGCATAAATTTAGACGCTAGATGTTTCTTCGGAGCGCAAAACTTCGGAGCAACACCTTCGCGTCCGTTTCCGTTGCTGCCCGTGGAGGGAATGATATTTTCAGTTCGGACCACACCTCTCGCTTCACTCCGAACGGAGCAAGTAGTTACAGGAGCTATTTTACGACTCCTAGACGGAATTGAAGCCTACACTCTGCGACTCGCGTGCGTGCGTGGAGGTCTTGCGGGAGAGGTGCGTTGGAAGATGTTAAATTTATATG
Organism: Anopheles cracens; assembly: GCA_002091845.1. Lineage (NCBI taxonomy): Eukaryota > Metazoa > Arthropoda > Insecta > Diptera > Culicidae > Anopheles > Anopheles cracens. Next base: position 211,380 of record KZ071562.1, on the reverse strand, counting down.
GCCGGATTGTTCGGTGAAAGGATTTGACCAAGCCGAGCCAGGCTGGTGCGCCGTACTGGTGGGCGCTCGGAGTATGCCATACACTTGTGTTCTCCGAAATGGTGAATATCAACTTTGGATTGAATTGATTTTACTATCGGCACTAGCCCACGGTGGTTCCTTCAACCCGACAAGAACCAGGTCGGTACATCGATGGAAATATATGTCACTACGCTTCGCACATGCCAACCAATCCTTTCCCTCGGTGCCTGCAGCACTTTTATGGGCGAGGAATGAATAAAATAAAACAACAGCTTAACAAAGCTGCGCTACATTTTAGTGCGACCCAGAAGTGGAACAAACGTCCAATACGCAGGGCTACGGTGTGCGTAGCAAGGGCCCAAGCCAGTGCCGTCCGTCCGTTCGTCCGTCCGAGTGCGAAGTAAACAATCTTCCAGTTGGCCTCCGACCGTACCGTATGCGACTTTCCGCTCCTTCTGTACCGTCCCGCGTTTGGAATTCAACAAATTATCCTTCGGCAGACATCCGGTAGGCCGGAGGCGTTGGGTCGGTTAGATTGAGCGGGCAATTGGATTGGGCTTTGAGGGCTTAATTTGCCTCTGGCACGCTTGGCAATTGCGAGTTCTTGAAGCGTAATTGACACCCGAATTAGCGATCTGCTTGCCGAACATGCCTGCGAGTCGGTTGCCTAGCTATGTGGATCAATGAAGTTGGTTTTATTGAAGCTTCCGATTGGGCCGGTCTTGGAGGTGTACATTCTGAGAACTCTTGTCGGTACCATTTTCATGCTGTGTACCGATGGTGAATTGCAGGCTTATTGCGTTGGAGTAAATTACAGCTTAATCTATTCCATAATTTTGTATAAATTTGATAATTTTGTCAAAAAATGTTGAGAATCAATATTCAAATTGTATTACACATTTTTGCGTATGTAACATTAACGGAATACATTTTTCGTTCCGTTGAATAATAAAATGTTTCAAGAAGATCAAAAATACACGCCAGCTGATATCGGGTCGTGTTCTGCATTTCTGACATTGTCCAGGCAGGGTGTTGCATAACGGCTCTTCAAAACCTCCCCCTCCAGCTGATATCGGGTCGTGTTCTGCATTTCTGACATTGTCCAGGCAGGGTGTTGCATAACGGCTCTTCAAAACCTCCCCCATACCAACGGGGAAAACCGCTTGAAAATGATTTATACGTCTTACCGCACTGGTGCACGGGCACCCGGTTGAGCCCTAGCGAAATGCACCCGACACATTGGCCGCATCGGTGAACCGTTGAACCGTTAACGACTCCGGGCGGGAAATAGATGCGGAAATGGAAACCGACCTCCTGTTTTCTTTGCCACCATCGTCTCCAGTCGCCAGCAAGGGATGGCTGATGTTTACAAGTGCACCCGTTGGCTTGCCACTTGCTGTTGGCCGTATTTTTAAAAGATCCCTCCGCAGTGCACCGACCACGGACGGACCACCGTGGACCGTGCCGAGAATTTCGCATGGCATCGATTGCGATGAGCCTCTACGCACACGGGAACGTGAGCAGTTTCGCGTTCGCGTAAGCCGAACGCCATGCGGAACGCTAATGTGAACCACGAGCTGGAGCAGCAGCGCGAGGTAGCATGTAATGAAACTCTCCGATCAGGTCAATAAAAGCAGCGGAGGAAAATGCTTTGTTGGGTTGTTGGGAAATTTTTCCAATCGTCCTATTTTTAGCACCAGCACCAGCACCGGCGTCCCCGAGCGAAACCGTGCTGGCTTGTGCGCTCACCGAGCTCGTTTGGTTTGTTTATGCTCCACTTGACTGGAAAGATTATGAGAATATGATTCGATCAAGAAGGAGGCATGCATTCGAGCGTGTGGATGCGTGTTCATCCATATAAACATGTGCGTTTTGTGTGTGTGGCGTGCCGCCGTTAATATTTGTTCTCGAGTAGTGGAAGGGAACAAGGGAGGAGGTGGAGACGAAAATGCGTGTAACTCTAATGCGGGATGGAAAACGCGTCAAAGATGGGAACGGTGGGGTTAAGGTGAGTCGACTTCGATTTTCCCTGCTGCATCGATGACAGCGATGATTCAGTCAATAAGTGCTGCAGGCTCACGCAGGCATACTAAATGCATTTATGGTTTTTTTTTTAAAGAACAGTTCAGGATTGATGAATAAGACTTTGCAGTAATTAGCGTTCTAATATTTGTTGTGTAAACAACATGTTTGAAGCTTTTATTCATGTGTACAGTGTTAATTAAATTTTAAAACATTTTAAGAATATTTTTTTAAAATACAAATATTAATTAACCATGGCTTCTAAGGTTAATTTATACTGAGAATATAAAATATGAATACTGTGTTTTGATGTTTGATATCTCCAGCATGCCTCAAAAGATATACAATTAAAATCCACAATATCACTTACCAGAACTCCTAAATGACACATCATGCAGCCAAAGATGCATCAAAATGTTGAAAGCATTGTTAATTAAGACATTTTTGTCGTTGTATTTGTCATGTAGTATTCACAGAAAACGTTATCGAGTCTGATCAATGGATCTTCATTTTCTTCTTCTTCTTTTAATTCTTCATTTTCTATTGGATCATCATTTTCCTTTTCTATTCATTTTCTACTGGATTCTTCATTTCTATTAAAACATAGGCAATATATTTCGATTTACATCGATGTTAATTTATGGAAGAGTATATATATAAACATAAATCCCACACACTTATGTGACACACAACACATTTTTAATGGTTTAAATATCTATCTTTAATAATCAGAACACATATTTGGAGAACGAAAAGAGATCTGAGTTGTCGGAAAGAAAATATTAAGATGATTGTCTTCACGATGAATATAAATATGTAGGTTTAAATTTGAAGATAGATTAGTTGAAGATTATAAAATGATAAGTTAAAATAGGGTCAAATTTGAAAAACTGAACTGATCAACATTTTTGACAGTCGCGACAGTCAAAGTGTCAAAACGTTTCATCAAATGTTGAAGGATCATCATTGGAATGAATGATGGAATGATCTGATCTTGTTGTAATCAATATCTAATTTTATCGATGTTTGTTGAAGAACTAAGGTTTGGAATGTATCCAATTACCGCATTTCACATACCTGTGTGAAGGTGTCTGGCTAATCAACAAACGTATCACTAGCTAAACAACGCTGCACCCAATCAACTCGCGCTACGAATTCCTTCAAACCATTATTAGCAATTTTATTATTGTGTTACGTGCAATTTCGTAGCAAGGACGGTAACTGGCACGGTACCGGCAGGTAATCATAGCTCCCCGCACGCACCTCGCTGCGGGTGCATTATCTGCGCGCCAATTACTGGAATCAATCATGGTATCATGCATGAGGTTCATCGATGCCTTTGTTGCTCCGGCCTCGGTCTCGGTCTTCCTGGCCTCATTTGGCCGGCGCGGTTTTCGGGGCGGCCGCTGTTGAGGTTGCCCATTTCCATCTGCTGTCTAAACACCGCGTACGATGTGCGTTCTTGAAATGTTTACTTGCGCTCCTGCCAGTACACGGTCGTGTGACGCAGGTCATACACGCGGACGTTGGTGCTGCGCCACCCCGCCCGGCAACTTCGGGCCCGTCCGCTGGGGGTTTCGATTGGCTAAGGAACGATCTAAAACGGGCACGCTTACAGCGAAACTGCCGATATTTTAAACAAAACGTCTGGCAAAGCAAAGGGGGTGAAAGGAAAGTTTTCCTTCCACCACCCGAACAACCGAACAACACCACCCACCGGCATTAGCGGACATGGGCGGAACGCACGCACATGTGCCGCTTCCACCTCTGACCAGAACCCGAACCCGATCAACGCCGGCTACAGCAGCAGCAGCAGCAGGCCACCTCGCGGCACCTCGGCCTCCGCTCGGCACGATTCGAGCATTCGATTCGATGATGTTTTCTTTTACTGCTCCTCCGCCTTATGTTCACCATCCCCCCCCCCACCCCGCACCATTGTCCTGTCTGTTTTAGTCGTCTCCATCCGGCGCAGAGTGAACGGGTGAATTACGGTGTACGGCCAGCCCCGGTTGGGGGTTGGCTGGCACCGATGGCGGCGAGGGGAGTTTGCTTCCGACCGAAACCCGACCCGCCCCGGAAAAACCTGCTGCACTCCAAGACCACGGTTCAGTCAGTCAGTCGATCTTGCGCGCGCACTCGAGGTTAAACGCTGCCCAACGTATCAGCGAGGTTCGTCTGAACAAACTCGGACCGTGTTCACGTTGCGCTTTCGGCTAAGTGTAAAATTTTAAACATTTCACCGTGGAGCACATTTCCATTGTTTACATTAACAGCCCCGTGAAAATCTGCTTACATGTTCGTGCCAATTGAGTTCAAGTATTTTTTTGTTTCGTTCGCGCTTTCACTCACTCTCTCTCTCTCGTTGGCCAGCCATCTTGAGGCAAAATTGAACGGCGTACCGCAAGATATTGCGCATCCGATGCAGTTCGCAGCGAAAGTTTCGGTCCCGCGGGTCACGGTTTGAGTGGATCAGTCCAGCGATAGGAGCTGATTTCATAACGGGAATAAGTTATAGTTTTGGCAACAATTCTCAGTGAAACTAGGGCGCCCGGCAAAAGGGAAAGAAGAGAGTGAGAGAGAGGGGAAAAAGAATCCATTGTGCAAGTGATTCAATTTGCTCGTCTCAAAGAAAGATCGTTCTTATGTGCGCCGTGTGACGTGTTTCGGTGGTGAAATGTCCACGTCGTGAATGTTTTCCTGCTGGTGTTGGTGATTTTGGTGTTGCTATCTTTTTTGTTCCGTTCCCGTTCGGTGTGTTGGGCACAGTGAAAGCGCGCACAGGGGGTGACCGAGGAAAACGGTAAGAAAAAATGATGTGTTCCGTTAGGAACTGTTTTTGTTTTCAACTGCCAAATTCCATTCAAATTCCACTTGGCAACGCTTAGAGTAGCATTCAAGTTTTGCACGCGCTTCGCGTGTGCACCTGCAGTTGAAAATTATGCCCGAAGGTGGTGTTTAATTTCAACACATTTTCACCGCCGAAAGCGATTGCCGGGGAGTTATTGTAAGTGAACGCCTGCTAGACCGGATGGATGGATCGGGAATCTTAATGTTACACCTTTCGTACGCTTCTGAAATGTTCTTTTCGGCCGCCTGCGACCCGCCCGTACAGAGAAGCTGTTCGGTGAAGCCGGCAATGACTGTTTGTACTTGTGAGCGGGTGTAAAATGAAATCGTAAAACTGGGGCGTTGAATGAAGGTTTGAAACATGCTGAAGTCTAGATGGGAACGATTTATCACAAGCTTCAAACATTATCAATGTACTTTTTTTCTTTACTCTGCATCAATACTGTGGAGTTGAAGTTTTGCTGATTTAGTGATTTCTGATTATTTATCAATGCTACTTCTTAGCGATATACAAAGAGTGTAAAGTGACGAACGTTACATCGATTATATAATTAAAAACTTAAAATCATTTGAATGACTACAGTCCTAATCCTGCTAGTCTCTTTACTCCTTCTAATGATTATTGTTTGTCATTTCATTTGTTATAAATCAGCCTCAGCATGATATTTTGGTTAATAATAAACTCAAAATTGTATTAAAACAAACTAAACCACACAATTGATTCTTCAATCCATATAATTCCAAATCCAAATCTTTTTTCAATTTTTATCCAGAAATTGAAGTATGTTTCTCTAAATTTGTCTTAATGCTTTAAAGCAGCTCTCACTACGAGCCGGTTCGTCGTATCAGCCATATTTGAATACATGCGTATACACAAGAAACAGAAATTACAATATTCAAAGCTAGGAAGCATCATTACGATAATTGATTGAATGAATATTATGAACGATGCCTTCATACAGAACTAAATTAAATTCTTAGGAAAACTTTTCTCACTAGGCCATAAATCATTTTGATGTGTTCCGTTAGGAACTGTTTTTGTTTTCAACTGCCAAATTCCATTCAAATTCCACTTGGCAACGCTTAGAGTAGCATAATGCTAGCATTTGGTATTATGATCCGTTATGGGTAAAGCCGTGTTTTTCTTGCCGTCCTGTACTGTTACGTCTCGCTTCGCATCGCACGGCGGGTGGAGGTTCTGTCCATCGGGAGGGGAGGGATAGTTGCAGTTTCGGTGATATGAGTCATTCGCCTGTCGAGGTGTGGCTCCCGGGGACAAAAATTTGTTCTCGTTTGCTCACGGAAAATGATTCACGGATTCGCTTTTTGCGCCAGACAGTTGTTATGTGTTACGTAGATATAGAGAATACCGTTAAAGCTCGCTTATTGCACGTATTTTACAGTGCACTGAATGCGTGTTTCCACGTACGAGAATTATCAGGAAAATTTCCATTTTGGTTGTGAAAAGATGCATCGCATAAAAAAGATTATTTCGTTTTCCGAGTTTTTTGTATAGTTTCATTGAACATCTTAAATCGTTTCTCAAGTGTAAACGTTAATTTATCACATCGCCAGTAGTCAGTATTTTGGCAAAGCTTCAAACATTATCAATGTACTTTTTTTCTTTACTCTGCATCAATACTGTGGAGTTGAAGTTTTGCTGATTTAGTGATTTCTGATTATTTATCAATGCTACTTCTTAGCGATATACAAAGAGTGTAAAGTGACGAACGTTACATCGATTATATAATTAAAAACTTAAAATCATTTGAATGACTACAGTCCTAATCCTGCTAGTCTCTTTACTCCTTCTAATGATTATTGTTTGTCATGACATTTTTGTCGTTGTATTTGTCATGTAGTATTCACAGAAAACGTTATCGAGTCTGATCAATGGATCTTCATTTTCTTCTTCTTCTTTTAATTCTTCATTTTCTATTGGATCATCATTTTCCTTTTCTATTCATTTTCTACTGGATTCTTCATTTCTATTAAAACATAGGCAATATATTTCGATTTACATCGATGTTAATTTATGGAAGAGTATATATATAAACATAAATCCCACACACTTATGTGACACACAACACATTTTTAATGGTTTAAATATCTATCTTTAATAATCAGAACACATATTTGGAGAACGAAAAGAGATCTGAGTTGTCGGAAAGAAAATATTAAGATGATTGTCTTCACGATGAATATAAATATGTAGGTTTAAATTTGAAGATAGATTAGTTGAAGATTATAAAATGATAAGTTAAAATAGGGTCAAATTTGAAAAACTGAACTGATCAACATTTTTGACAGTCGCGACAGTCAAAGTGTCAAAACGTTTCATCAAATGTTGAAGGATCATCATTGGAATGAATGATGGAATGATCTGATCTTGTTGTAATCAATATCTAATTTTATCGATGTTTGTTGAAGAACTAAGGTTTGGAATGTATCCAATTACCGCATTTCACATACCTGTGTGAAGGTGTCTGGCTAATCAACAAACGTATCACTAGCTAAACAACGCTGCACCCAATCAACTCGCGCTACGAATTCCTTCAAACCATTATTAGCAATTTTATTATTGTGTTACGTGCAATTTCGTAGCAAGGACGGTAACTGGCACGGTACCGGCAGGTAATCATAGCTCCCCGCACGCACCTCGCTGCGGGTGCATTATCTGCGCGCCAATTACTGGAATCAATCATGGTATCATGCATGAGGTTCATCGATGCCTTTGTTGCTCCGGCCTCGGTCTCGGTCTTCCTGGCCTCATTTGGCCGGCGCGGTTTTCGGGGCGGCCGCTGTTGAGGTTGCCCATTTCCATCTGCTGTCTAAACACCGCGTACGATGTGCGTTCTTGAAATGTTTACTTGCGCTCCTGCCAGTACACGGTCGTGTGACGCAGGTCATACACGCGGACGTTGGTGCTGCGCCACCCCGCCCGGCAACTTCGGGCCCGTCCGCTGGGGGTTTCGATTGGCTAAGGAACGATCTAAAACGGGCACGCTTACAGCGAAACTGCCGATATTTTAAACAAAACGTCTGGCAAAGCAAAGGGGGTGAAAGGAAAGTTTTCCTTCCACCACCCGAACAACCGAACAACACCACCCACCGGCATTAGCGGACATGGGCGGAACGCACGCACATGTGCCGCTTCCACCTCTGACCAGAACCCGAACCCGATCAACGCCGGCTACAGCAGCAGCAGCAGCAGGCCACCTCGCGGCACCTCGGCCTCCGCTCGGCACGATTCGAGCATTCGATTCGATGATGTTTTCTTTTACTGCTCCTCCGCCTTATGTTCACCATCCCCCCCCCCACCCCGCACCATTGTCCTGTCTGTTTTAGTCGTCTCCATCCGGCGCAGAGTGAACGGGTGAATTACGGTGTACGGCCAGCCCCGGTTGGGGGTTGGCTGGCACCGATGGCGGCGAGGGGAGTTTGCTTCCGACCGAAACCCGACCCGCCCCGGAAAAACCTGCTGCACTCCAAGACCACGGTTCAGTCAGTCAGTCGATCTTGCGCGCGCACTCGAGGTTAAACGCTGCCCAACGTATCAGCGAGGTTCGTCTGAACAAACTCGGACCGTGTTCACGTTGCGCTTTCGGCTAAGTGTAAAATTTTAAACATTTCACCGTGGAGCACATTTCCATTGTTTACATTAACAGCCCCGTGAAAATCTGCTTACATGTTCGTGCCAATTGAGTTCAAGTATTTTTTTGTTTCGTTCGCGCTTTCACTCACTCTCTCTCTCTCGTTGGCCAGCCATCTTGAGGCAAAATTGAACGGCGTACCGCAAGATATTGCGCATCCGATGCAGTTCGCAGCGAAAGTTTCGGTCCCGCGGGTCACGGTTTGAGTGGATCAGTCCAGCGATAGGAGCTGATTTCATAACGGGAATAAGTTATAGTTTTGGCAACAATTCTCAGTGAAACTAGGGCGCCCGGCAAAAGGGAAAGAAGAGAGTGAGAGAGAGGGGGAAAAGAATCCATTGTGCAAGTGATTCAATTTGCTCGTCTCAAAGAAAGATCGTTCTTATGTGCGCCGTGTGACGTGTTTCGGTGGTGAAATGTCCACGTCGTGAATGTTTTCCTGCTGGTGTTGGTGAGTTTGGTGTTGCTATCTTTTTTGTTCCGTTCCCGTTCGGTGTGTTGGGCACAGTGAAAGCGCGCACAGGGGGTGACCGAGGAAAACGGTAAGAAAAAACCCCTACGAGTCTCAAGCTTCACGATTGTCGTATCAAATTACGAAGTTTTGTTCGGGCATTTTATTCTCGTTCCTTCTGCTG
>KZ071562.1:191300-202192 GCA_002091845.1 Anopheles cracens | reverse complement strand
AAAGTCTGTGAAGTGTTGCGAGTGCCCGTGTGAGTGTGTATGGGTGTGGAAAGGTTGTGGGTGTGTGTGTGTTTACTAATGTGGTGCACTGCATAGTGGCGTGACACGTTGTCCAGTGTTCGGGTTTTGGTGCCGGTGGAGAGGTGGCGGTAGAGAGTGCGGGAGCGAAGAAAAAGCTTTCCTTTTAACTTAGACGCCAGCGTCGACGCGCAGAGCAGGCGGATGTGTGTGTGTTTACTAATGTGGTGCACTGCATAGTGGCGTGACACGTTGTCCAGTGTTCGGGTTTTGGTGCCGGTGGAGAGGTGGCGGTAGAGAGTGCGGGAGCGAAGAAAAAGCTTTCCTTTTAACTTAGACGCCAGCGTCGACGCGCAGAGCAGGCGGAGGGACACATACACATCCTCTCGAACGCGACAACTTTGCACGACTGTCATCCCAGAAGCCGACCGAGCAGATTACGATGATGGATAATGCTAGCATTTGGTATTATGATCCGTTATGGGTAAAGCCGTGTTTTTCTTGCCGTCCTGTACTGTTACGTCTCGCTTCGCTATGCTAGCATTTGGTATTATGATCCGTTATGGGTAAAGCCGTGTTTTTCTTGCCGTCCTGTACTGTTACGTCTCGCTTCGCTTCGCACGACGGGTAGAGGTTCTGTCCATCGGGAGGGGAGGGATAGTTGCAGTTTCGGTGATATGAGTCATTCGCCTGTCGAGGTGTGGCTCCCGGGGACAAAAATTTGTTCTCGTTTGCTCACGGAAAATGATTCACGGATTCGCTTTTTGCGCCAGACAGTTGTTATGTGTTACGTAGATATAGAGAATACCGTTAAAGCTCGCTTATTGCACGTATTTTACAGTGCACTGAATGCGTGTTTCCACGTACGAGAATTATCAGGAAAATTTCCATTTTGGTTGTGAAAAGATGCATCGCATAAAAAAGATTATTTCGTTTTCCGAGTTTTTTGTATACTTACATGGAACATCTTAAATCGTTTCTCAAGTGTAAACGTTAATTTATCACATCGCCAGTAGTCAGTATTTTGGCAAAGCTTCAAACATTATCAATGTATTTTTTTCTTTACTCTGCATCAATACTGTGGAGTTGAAGTTTTGATGATTTAGTGATTTCTGATTATTTATCAATGCTACTTCTTAGCGATATACAAAGAGTGTAAAGTGACGAACGTTACATCGATTATATAATTAAAAACTTAAAATCCTTTGAATGACTACAGTCCTAATCCTACTAGTCTCTTTACTCCTTCTAATGATTATTGTTTGTCATTTCATTTGTTATAAATCAGCCTAAGCATGATATTTTGGTTAATAATAAACTCAAAATTGTATTAAAACAAACCACACAATTGATTCTTCAATCCATATAATTCCAAATCCAAATCTTTTTTAAATGTTTATCCAGAAATTGAAGTATGTTTCTCTAAATTTGTCTTAATGCTTTAAAGCAGCTCTCACTACGAGCCGGTTCGTCATATCAGCCATATTTGAATACATGCGTATACACAAGAAACAGAAATTACAATATGCAAAGCTAGGAAGCATCATTACGTTAATTGATTTAATGAATATTATAAACGATGCCTTCATACAGAACTAAATTAAATTCTTAGGAAAACTTTTCTCACTAGGCCATAAATCATTTCGATGTGTTCCGTTAGGAACTGTTTTTGTTTTCAACTGCCAAATTCCATTCAAATTCCACTTGGCAACGCTTAGAGTAGCATTCAAGTTTTGCACGCGCTTCGCGTGTGCACCTGCAGTTGAAAATTATGCCCGAAGGTGGTGTTTAATTTCAACACATTTTCACCGCCGAAAGCGATTGCCGGGGAGTTATTGTAAGTGAACGCCTGCTAGACCGGATGGATGGATCGGGAATCTTAATGTTACACCTTTCGTACGCTTCTGAAATGTTCTTTTCGGCCGCCTGCGACCCGCCCGTACAGAGAAGCTGTTCGGTGAAGCCGGCAATGACTGTTTGTACTTGTGAGCGGGTGTAAAATGAAATCGTAAAACTGGGGCGTTGAATGAAGGTTTGAAACATGCTGAAGTCTAGATGGGAACGATTTATCACCCGGTTTTCCGCTTCTCCGCTCTCGTTCTCGCACACACACAAAACTACCGAATGCCCCAGATGGCCGTTTCATTTGGGATGGGCTGACTCAGAAGTTTTCCGATAGTGCAACTGTGTGTGCATACGTGTGTGCATACGTTTGGTACAAAGTGCCAAACCACCACCAACTAGGCCGAGAGCAGGACGCGTGTGCGAGCGGCGGCACTGGGAAGGTACCAACAAGAAGTCGGCTACATACATGGGATGTGTTTACTCACGTTGTTGGTCTGTGATTGGCACGGATCGATCGTTTGACTTCAGCAACGGTACCCCGGGGGATCGACCCGCGAGCGGGGTCGTTATGTTGATGGTGGAAATTAATTTCATTAAAAAATCAATGGCAATGTTCAACGGCTGACGGTAGAGAGGACGTGCAGAAAGAATCGAGTAGTATTCTGGAGCGAAGAGAGCGCCGCACACGGGGTGCAAAATTGTGTATGTAAAAGCATTTTCAGGTGCGGCCTCGGAGCTGACATCTGGGAATGGGATGGTAATAATGGGCGATGGTGATGGGCGATATTTCCATTTGAATTTATACGCTCGGCGGGTCGAGCCTGCAGCAGGGTGTGAGGAATACAACAAATACTTTAAATATTGCTACCCAAATGTGCCATATTGATTAATGAAAAAGATTTCATTTATCATGTCAAGTAATTGATGAAATTTGATATGTTTTTCTCTGGCGGTTCAATGAGTTTGTTAACCTTTGTGGACGTTTACACTTTCGAAATGAGTGAAATATTTCATTATTTTACAATACTCCATAACGCACATATGAATTATTTTTAACTTTGTCGTCAGATGTTTTTTTTTACCAGCTGAAGATGCACAATTAGGTTAACTCGTTGGTAAAACATGTAAAATAATTTTAAATTTGTTTTGTCTCGAATGGAAAATTGCCTGCATTCAGCGCTGAGCAGCTTATTCGTATTTTCAAGTAATTTTATAAGTATAATGTCCATAAAAATTGACTATAATTTTAAAATGACCATGAGGGTAAGGGTACAGCAGCTACATTAAAACATTAGATTGAATATATAGGATGATTAATTATTGAATCGGTGATTTCCGTTAGGACAACTATTGTAATTTTTATTTCTGTACACTTTTTGAGATAAAATGCAAACACTGTTAACATTAGCATAATATTTTTACAAACATAGTTCCAACCTTAGTTTGCAGAAAATAACAATTTAAAGTGATTATTTTTTTTATAAAATGCGACTTTTCTATCATTACGGCCTACTGTGTTTGACGATTAAAATGCCACTTGCATATAAGTTTAGCCATGTGATTGCTACTAAACTTAGAGCCTATGTACAAATCATTATTAACTTTGCCAAACATACGGTGTAAAACTGTAGTTATTGCGTGTTAGAATAATATTTGACCGTGTTTGCCCTGCCAAACAAAACTGAGACACTTCCGGAAACTGGTATACTTACCAGTACCTTATAATGAAATGCCGATACTAAGAATACTAAGATGTTGTATATGCAAGAAAATGAAAACATAAAAAACAACAAACAATTATGCATACGTCTACTTGGTGCTAAGAAACGTGAAATGAAATGGGCTATTGTATCATTCCAACATCAGTTTTTAGAAAAAAGAACAATGTTACTGATTAAAGTTAAGAGTAGATTTCACGCAATTTAATAAACAGCATTTATAGAAAAAATACTATAAAAACATAAAAAGCAAAACAGTTGCGTTAAAAAAAACAATCACAAAAACACAGTCTATTCGGGAATCACCTTTACTAGTAAATTAAAACACACCCCATGAGTCGATACCCAAGCTCCTTAAGCCCCGGTTGGCTTATACTTCCGTGCCGGCGCTTCATGAAGTTGAACAAAGTACTTTTTGAACGTACCACATCCAAACATCTTGTACGTTATCCACGGATGATGAGATTATAGCTCGAGAAACCCGACATGTGGGATTTGTACATGCCCGCCGGTTTCACGCTTATCAAGCAGCCACTAAACCACGAGATACAAACATGTTCCCTTCACACGCCACCGTCGCGGATGCATCGAACCGCGCCGTTCCGCCCGGTCTTCCTTCGCACAAACTGTTGCGAGCGCGCCGCTGTGCCCTTTATGGTGTGCGATCATTGCCGGGGGCTTTGCCAGGCCCCGGAAGCCTCGCGCCACGGCGCGGGCTTCTTGGTTGTTCATGAGGTTTTAATAAACTTTCGTAAAATAAAATAGCACGCAACTTGTTCATTTATTATGTAAGTTGTTTCACACCCTAACCCCGACCCCGGGGCCACGAAAACTCGTGCCAATACGTGGTCTGCTTCGTCGCGGGTCGCACCTAAACCGGCTCCGGCAAGTTCGAGTGGTTACCCATTATATTGAGATTTTTGTTTTGTTTCGTTTCGTTCGTTTGCTGCGCGCCCCATGCTTTCCACCGAATGGTAATCCTTTTCCTCACACCGAACTGAGACATCCTTGAAGGTTCCTATCGGAAGTGGCTGGAGGAAGGGGCGGGAAGGCTCCATTTCCACCCACGGCACGGTGCAATCGCGTGCTGTACGTTGTCGGGTGTTAGGCGCACGGGTGGGGCCTTTCGATTTTGATAGGGATTTGTTTTTTTTTGTGTGGTATGTGAGCCAAGCTTCATGACGGTGGCCCCCACATCAACGCCACCAAACCAAAGCCAGCCACCAACGACACCGTGCTCGGGCCTAGCCAGCGTACTTGACGATGGTGGTGGCAGTTTACTTCAACCGGTCGTGAAAAAATCCTACCACGTCCGAGCCAATGTGTGTAGGGGGAGTTATAACTTTTAATTTGAAACATGGTTAAATAATCGCTTGGGCAAATTTTCCACTCACCGTTCGGCTGTGGCAACCGACGGCGGCCGGACTTGTTTATTATGCAGGGCGAGTGTGCGTTAACGTGTGTGTTTCGGTTCGCGCCGGGGTAGCTCGGAGGGGATAATACCTTTCTGGTTCCTTCCGAAAGCCATCTTTACAAATTTGTGAGTTATAAAGTTTTAAAATATTATTCGTCGGGCCACTTGTTGAGAGACCGTAATCGCTCCTTTGAGTGCCTGTTGGCTAATTATGATTGTGATTTGTTGCGCGAGTTTTTATTCCACTGGTGTGTGGTTTAGTGTGTTGGTGGAACTTCACCTTCTTCGCACAGGACCGTAGTTATTTTAGGTCAAACAGCTGGACTAGAACTTTTAATGCATTTTACTTATTTGTTATTTACACAACAAATTGTTGATTATTTTCAATTAAGATTCGGTACTATTTGAAATAATTTATAAACAATCTCCTTCCGAAATCTCCTCTTGAATTGTTTTCCTAGCCGACATTAGCTTCCAGCATATTTGGATGGCTGTAAAAACTTTTAACCATACAGAAAGCACGAAATGAACAAAAAGTCTCACCAGAAACGGAAGCTTTGAATTCCAGTTCCATTCCACCACCAACTAGCATTCTTCTCTTAAACACCGCCTCGACTTTGGGTACGAAATGGGCACTCCGGCCGGGTAGTATGTCTGGGCAGGTTTTCGCTGTAGTTTTTATTTTCTGTGCCATAGTGTTTTTTGCCCATCTGTCCGACGTTTACGACATCCGTTACAAGCTTTCCGTGTGTTATTCTTTTTCATTCCCGTTGCGCTTTCCACCGCTGCAGGCGCAACCCGACCTTAAAAACTGGGCCCACGAGTGGCGACGATGCAAACAAGTGCAAACAATGTTGCGAATGGTCGAAAAATATCGTACAATGAGTCTCAGGTGTCCTTTTTCTTAATAGCTGTTGCAAAATTCAATTCGCGCAAGCATTCGCCTTTCGGTAGAGCGCGCGAATGGAGGCGAAGTTTTGCGCAAGGGGCAGGAAGCAGCGCGGAGAGAGATAGTTCGGAAGAGTGCCCGATGAAGACAACTAGCCCGGCGAGACTTGAACATAAAAGTGGCGCACGGTTGACTTACACCACCGCACCGGGCACGCCGGGCAGTTTGCACGGCCCTGCAACCGGTCAGGGTTGGATAAATCTTCTTAATGGTTTGGGACACATGATGGTTAAAAAATTATATTTTCTGATCAAATCCACCTATGGTCCTATGGACGATGGGCGAAGAGGAGCGAGTAATCTCACAGCTTAGTAGAATTCAATCAAACATGTATGACAACGCTCGAACTGACCGTCTCCGAGAAGGGTTCAGTTTGTCCACGTGATCATCAATTTCTGATCCAATGTGCGAAAGTGGTATGAGAGTCGATTCTTCCTCCGAAAGCCACTGCGAACCGTGGAGAACCGGGCTGCTTCCGGAGGGTCGAAAAGTTCAACCAACTTGCACGTAAGCCATATGAAGCAATATTTCTACCATCTCAGACACCGGCGAATTTGGAGGAACAAACTGCTGCAACTGCTCCCCGGACCCGTGACATATGGTGGCTTACATCGGACCAAAACCCTTGACCGAACACGGCTACACGGTGGGTGAACACTTTTTGGCAGTAAATTTTTAATACCACTAATGCTTCTCCTCTGCCAGCGTGATAAGTTTATCATAGTTAATGACCCGGCCGAAGTCCCTCCCTCCACTCGATGGTCGATGGTTCTGTCAGCGTGCCACTTCCAGTTGTGAAGCGCAAGGCATCACGCTCGCAAACCCCTTTCCCAGGGCAGATATCCAATCAGCTGAAGGGCAGACAGAAGGACAAAAAAAGTTCAACCCAAGTGCCCACTTCCTCGTTTTCCCTCTCTCTGTTTCTCTCCCTCTCTCTCTCTCCCTCTCTTCCCTACCAGCTGGTGTGAATCGACATTCGGATGCCCAACACCGGAAGGGAATAACGCACGTGAAATTTCAACCGAACTCAGGCCTTTCTTGCCTTCTTCCAAAGGCCGATCAACCCGGGACGATGACATTCGTGCAACGGTAGCTACCTCCGGCTCGGCACAAGTCGTTCGCAAAAGGATTTTCGTTGAAATTCATCACACAAACCACTTTCGTAGCCGTTCGATCGGTTCGCTCCGAAGTCAGCGATTCCAGGCACTGCCCGGGACGCGCCACGGAACATTCTCTAGCACGACATTCTCGGCACATCGACAGTGGCAGATCTCATGTACAACTCATTGATAATATGTGCACATAAAACGATTTCAAATTGATTGTATAGAATTATCGGTATGTGCGCCACATGTTTGTTCCTCCGTCCGGCTGCCGATCTGCCCTTTTCCACTCGCGGCGTGCACATTAGTACGTACGATGCCCTTCGGACAGCTGTGTGCATTCCAAACTCTCGGTTGTTGGATGGGGATGTGCGAGTGTGTCGGTGTGTGTGTCTGTATGTGTGTGATACTTGATGATTGCTCGATTTTCGCTGATTCAGCTATAGTCCGATACGATAGGTTGTCTATTACCACACTCCCCTTCGCTTCTTGGGAAAATGATTTTGCCCTGAATGGAAGCGTATGCATCGCGCGCCTACAGTGAAGGCAGTACAATTTCATAGGGATTTTTTTCTATAAAGTCTCGACAAAAATCAATCAGTTTAGTAAACCAGGAGGTTGTAGTATTTAAAATAAAAAGCCAAAAGAAAACGGATATCACCTAAAAATATAGAACCTTAAACTATTAAACTTGATGAATGCAAGGAATATTATATCCAGCGGAACTACTGAAACAAAATAAATTCTTATTTTCGACAACATATGAGCTAGTAACACTTTGCTTTTTAAGGTGTTGTCTAGGATTCCGGGACAGCGTCTTTTCATCTGCTTTTAGACGTCTATCGTAGTCACAGTTACAAATTAAATATAAGCAACCTTTTTTTATTACAATGAATACTTCAAATTCTTACAGTATTGAACAAAATATTTGAAATCCAACAACAAATTCCTCAAACTGTTTGCACAAAAAAAACACAGCAGCAAACGTTCCGTCACACACTGTGTGTCCAAATCCTTACCATCAGGGCTTTTCTTCACACACCGTCAGCAGCTGGTCAGCATCTCTCCTAAATGCCAGCCAATTCTAAGCGATTCGATCTAGTTAGAGCATCAAGCGGAAAGATAGCGGTCCATATCCGTCGGACCCGTGAGGCCCGGTGCTCCCGGTGAGCGTGCGAACGGCGAACGCTATATTGCACCCGGTCAAAAGCATCATGTTTGCGCTGTACATAATCAATGACATTTTCAGACGCATGCTTTCCTTCCAAGCGTTAGCTCGGGGCAGGCACGGGTTGTCCCCATCGTTTCAATTCATGTTTTATCGCTCGTTGTGGGGGGAAGAAAGTTTGTGCGGCATGAAACGAAAGAAAAAACGCACTCTTCGTTGGGATTAGTGGTGATCGGCGTTGTGTCAAAGGAATGGTGTACGAAAAAGGTGTTTTCGCTTGTTGTTTTTTGTAGGATGGTAGTTATGGTTCCTCGGTGCCCATTGTGCTTCAATAGTTTAAGATTAGACAGATTTACTATTGTAAACATGATAAGCTAATGAGTCGGATACTAATGAATAGTCAACATTACTTACTATAGCATTTGATAGCAGAGGCAGTCAACGTGTTAAAATAACAGAATAGTTCAGGGGAAACATTGCAGTGCTCCTCAGCAAATAATAAACGCGATCGTGTATGCATACAACGGGAAGATCTACTAGCTTTTGATATGAGTGGTGTCGTTTGTGGCTTGTGTTACTCGTGTCAATTGTCATTCGCTCGATGTTTTTATTTAAACAAACATGTTTTACGATGTGTGAGTTGTTTCATAAAGTGTGTTGCGTGATTCTTTAGTTTTATTATATGTTTTGTAATGCACGAAGTGTTCGTGGTCGTCTAAATGTTAACGTGATTTTACTTTCTGTTCAGTTTGTTCGCTTTTATTGGTGGTAAAGTTCTTCATGGAGGTTATTATACGATCTTTTGTTTAAGATGCTTCTTGATGTGGCACACCACTAAACCATAGTCTTGCACACTTGCAAATTCATGTGTGACCGTAGTTATTATGGCAAGTATCTTTATAATTATTTATCATGTTTATGGAAAATAAGAGAGTTATTTTATTCAATTTTTATGTTTGTGAAAGACGTTAGTGATTAAAATTTAACGCGATATTTCTCTTCAACTATGTTGTCAGCCAAAACAAAACCATTATGAAAAAAAACTACAAAATATGTTGTTCGGTGAACGCACGTGTCCGTTTTTCATTACGTTGCACTCACCACAAACCGTGCCTGTGACTATCGATGTGTGAAAAGAAACGAAATTAAAATTCGCACAAGTCTTCCTTTTTTCTCGATGTTTCTGTGTCCTATTTCTCCCGTGTTTGCTGCCATGAATAAATATGTTTTCCTTTGTTTTTTGTTTTCGTTTCCGTTTCTTTCACTATTTCGTTGCAGGTAAGTTTCGAGGGTCAGTCTGCGATGGGGGATCACAGATTGAGCGCGATGGAAGCGTATCAACCGGCCGATGGAAATACGAGCAGAAACGAAATTTCGTTTCACCCCAATCATTGACGCAAATCCATCAGCCGGAACTATTGCTGGCATTCCGTTTGCCGACCATCACCCCACTGGGAGCGCATTCCGGCGACCGCTGTGTGAGTTATAGAAGCTATTTTCCTAATTACACCTTATCGGGTATCAGGCGTACAGAAACTGAAAAAAGCTTAAAATCGATGTAATTTCAAATTACAGCGAGCCAATTTCCTGGCTCGTGCGCAATTATTTTCAATTACTGTCGATTAAAATTACACTGCTGGCTGAGATATTTACCATTCTCTGATTTTTTCCGCTCCTTTTGCCCTCGCCTACTCCGATGTCGATGGAGGCGCCCAGCCCCCTTTAGCGTTTTCAGGCACGAGAAGCCCAATCAGTGCGTTCCGGGGGTGGGAAATTCCAATTGACTCGAGGGTGGTATTGTTTCACCTCAACGCCTAGCTTCGAGTAGCAGAGCATCGGTAGCAAGTGGCTTTCCCGCTCATCGATCGTTATTTATTCAACTTAAATTTTCAACCATTCCCTACAGTTCCCACTGCGTGCTCCGAACGTTGGCTCATAATCGCACCTGATCGGTTCGGAGGGGCCTAAAAAGTTCATCACCTTTTTCTTAATGCATTCCACCGATGATGCTTCCCCGCTGAGAATCGCGCACCGTTTGGGTGTTCGATATGAATGATGCCCATTCGGCTGATTCCGATCGATGGAGACGCCTGGTGGTTTGTGCGAATGGGACGAGCGGATCGGTCGCAATAAAGCCTACGAAATTGCTAACGCAAGCATTCGTGCGGGCTGGGATGAGAGTTTAAGGCAAGTAATGGAAACGCAGATGTGTGATATGAACAGTGGAGCGTGAGCGAGAGAGAGAGAGAGAAAGAGATAAAGAGAGTAAACGCAAGATAAAGAGGAAAAATTATGCATTCAATTCGATTGAAAATTGGCGAAAGTTCTCCATAAATAATTCATATAATCCGTTTAACGCCGCACCTGCAGCAGGCTCTGCCTACTGTCAGCCTCGTCCTACCGCACAGCTGTGTTTCCCTCGTGCACGGGCTACCGGTGACTGCTTTCACGTCGGGATCATCACGTGTCCCAGCAGTGTGACCTTTGCTTTAGGCACGAACCAGCTCAACTGGCCGCCGGGGGTAGAGTTCTTTTTAATATTTTAATTCCTCTCCCGCAGCCTTTCCCACTCACAAGCGCAAGGTGCGAGACGCGGCTGGGTGTGTTTGCTGCGCAGCGAGCGAGCGAAAGGGAGCGTTAGACACGATTTCAATCATGGACACACGTGCTCGCACAG